>JAKRZM010000941.1:32921-126120 GCA_036379175.1 Heliconius cydno galanthus | reverse complement strand
AATTATTTGCTGCTTATAATTAATTTATCTCAGTTCGGTTATCTATACCGATGTTATACACTTAAAATATCGTAATTTTAATCATTTGAGATTTTATTTAATATTGTTCGCAAAAATTAATAATTATTTAATATAGAAAAATGTTTAGTACGCGCGCACAGCAAACTTTAGGTTTTTTTTTCTAATATTAAGAATTTCCTTTAGTTACTTTTACTTCTTTGGTTTGTTCATTTCGGTTACTCAGATATTTTTTCTAATAATAAATCTCCACTTATTATTATTTTTTAACTGATTTTAATGATTTAGGCTTATATTTTCGCGGGCGTAGCCGCGTCCGGGCCCACTAGTATTTTTATATATTTTCATATTGAAAAAAGGAGAACAGAGTGTCTTAACACTAGGTTCTCTCTGTTTACCCTGCTGTTATTTGCAGGATACAACGTGAAACTGAGTTATTTTTACATTTGTAAATAATATATTAAAAATCTTATAAAAAACATAAATGAGCTATGTTTATGTTTACTAACTACGGAGCCTAAGATTGTCTGCCATTAAAATATCATGATTCCCCTTTAATAGCTTATTATAGTCCATCGATGCCGATCAGTCCGCATTATAAGCGCATTGCGGTCGAAACTTTTGCTAAGTTTTTACCTCTCTCTCTGTGTCTCTATCAGTTTTCAATGCGCCGTCCGTCGACCCCCGTCTATTATTAATCTCGTCTCGCTGTACTCACTGTTGGATCCAGTTTCGTGGCATCTAGTCTAGCAGTGGTCTCCGAGAAAAAAGCTGTCGCCTCTCGTATACAAGTGGTCTCGTTTTATTGAGAATTCGATTATAGTCTTGTATATCCATGCTTCGATATTAAGATTGTGATTAAAACTAGTTCCTTTTCGCGTCTAAATTGCTAACATAGATAAAAATTAATCAAGGATATGAGAGAAGTAAAACGTATTAAGTTTTATTCTACTAGATATTGTTCAATTTAATATGAAAATTCTTTTTAGTTAGTCAATATTTATTTACGTGTGTATTTTCATTTCTTCGCTCTGATGTCGAGGCAAAGCGCAGCGTTGAGTTCTGCCCCTCAACAAACAACAACAAATTCGGCAGAAAGTGGGGAACGGAGTGTCTAAACACTAGGTTCCCTGTGCCTACGCTGCTGTGTGCGGGATACAGCGTGAAGCTGATTTTTTTTTATTCTTCTTAATCCAATGCAAAAAGAGTAACAAACATATTGTTTCTCCTATTGGTACTTCATAAATATATATAATATGGGTTATTAGAGAATTCCACCCAAATACTTTATTAGATATAATATAATAACCTTATTTATGTAAATAGGTGAAGTTGTGGGCGAAGTGCGTCACTAGTTGGTGGGTATTAAATAATATAATTAGAGCGTTCCAAATATCATGTCATATCAAAATGTCAATAGCAATAGATTCCTTAAGCCACAATTCACATATCCACTTAAAAATTGCTTTATCAATTTTAGAGCGAGGTAAAAGGGTATATATAATTACTAGTGGACCCGAACGCGGCTACGCTCGCTTGAATATACGAATATTTATAAAATTATTTTCAGTCTTCAATAGAGAGATGCGTTAAGCAAGCTTATTTTGGATGACGTTTTCTAACAACAAACTTTGCAAATCGTTGCTTAGCAACGGTCGCATAGCAACGGCGGTTGTTATTAACATGGCGGAATAAATCGCATGTCAAATTAATAAGTATTTTGATATATTGGTATATATCGAAAATATTACAAATATGAGAAAATAAAGTATCCTATGTTCATCCCGAGACCCTCGAGCATCTCTATATGAGTATTTTATCACTAACTACTAGTTTGGCCCTGATTGCGTAAAAGACAGACAGACAGACAGAGTTACTTTCGAATTTAAAATATAGGTATGGATATTTGTGTAATTTACCTCAGTTGATCATATTGACGACAGGTACGTTACCCAATCTATGAAATAGTGGTTTCGTGCGCACTGAATTAGAATCTGTAAATAAATATATTTTCATGTTAATACTATTCTCCTTCAAATAGACCTTAATGCTAGTTGGCAATACTTTGAAACATCAAAGTTGTTGACAAAGGGAAACAATATTCTCTGCTCTACTTATCGCCCCCTATACAAACAAGCCTGTGATAGTGACAATGTGAAAGCATTTTTGTGTTCTCTTATCATTTAAATGCCTGTCTATGGTTAAGTAATATTCTCATTTAGTTATAATAAAGTCATTCATTGTATTATGTACCTATTACTAGTAAAAAGAAAAGGAATCCCTTTCATCTATACGAACTCCTGAATTTGTTATGTAATCGACGTTGTCATTAGCCAATATATTATTTACATTATTTTGATATATATATCCCAATGTCAAAGTGTTGTTTTATACGAAGTTTTGAACTCAGGATATAGTTATAATACTAAAAATTAAAGTATTTTATGTTTATAACAGTAAATTAATTTCTTTTACAGTCATTGTAGATACAGTTATTTCTTTAGTTATAGCAGTCGATGTGAAAATGTAAATATTTACTTGAACTTTTGGCATCGACGCCCGAATTATTAGGTTGAGTGAGAAACCCAGCGATTTATATTTCTGTTCGTGTTATTAGACGTAAACTAGGTTCCCGAGTAAAACTAATATGCGTCAGTTGATTATACAGTTTATATGTAATTAGAGAAAACATTTATTTTTATTATAATAATATATGAAGAGATTAAATAAAGGGTATGCTTTCTTTTAAAATGTTGTAAATAACATGCATAATGTAAATGCGCATTTGTAATGCAACTCTTATGAATAAGTGACGGTCTCTGTAAAAATATATGTAATGCTAAATTATACTCTCGCTTTTTTAAATGTGAATATTATGAAAAATATGAAACATTCAAATTCATAAAAATACATCGAGACTGAGAAAGTAGCTAAATCTTCTTCTTATTCTTTATAAATATAAAGAATAATCCAAGTGATCAAATATTCGAGAAAGTTAAGACACTCTAAATCTCACCTATGTTCATTTTATCCACAGTTCGAACCAGCTCACGGAACTGCCTCGGGAAGTATGCCTAATGCCCTTACAAGTCCTCCTACTACCGGACAATCTCCTCACCACTCTACCGAAGGAAATTGGAAAGATGACCTCCTTAGCGGAATTGGATGGTTCGAATAACAGGCTCACACAAGTTCCTATGTCTTTAGGGGACTGTTCCGGCTTACGATGTTTGGATCTCAGTAATAATCAACTGGGATTATTACCTTTACGTAAGTTTTTTTCCCGTGTTTGTTGTTAAATTATTTGTAATTGTTATCTTCTGTTATTTTTAAAAGTTAAGGCTAAAATATTCCGACGTTTAAAATTTTTATGTTATTCCTATACCATACAACAAAAAGCTTTTTATTAAATAGGGTTTTATTGAAATATTATTTATATATTATTATGGTATTTTGCTTTTTCCTTATTTATGGTCTTGCGGTAATCCCTTCAGTGTATAGGTATATAGTCGTGCATTAAAAGCTAAATATATATTGTTGAATATATGGTTTCATGCAGTTTCCCTATTAGGGTACCCAGAGACAACGGAGCGCCAAACGCTAACCCGTTTTACGTGGGTTTCATACAGAACCACTTCATTCACTTGTTCTAATAACTAACCTTTTACGCTGATCTTGTACTCCGTTCTTTCTTCAATTCTTCATAAATCAATCTTTCAAATATTAGAACCAGATCCTTTGTTTTACTCGCATTCATATATTGTTTAATATTAATAATGAATATATTTTTAAATCAAACAAACAAAGAGCTTGATGATTCTCATAGAAAGAATACAGTTCAGATATATATTCTATATATATTATAACATGGGAATGTTGATGTAAAATTAAATATTTTCATTTAATTTCCAGAAATCACATACCTACGGCTCGAGCATTTAGATGTAAGCTGTAATTGCATCTCCTCACTGCCGCTGGAACTTCGCAACATGACCAGTATCATAACTTTAAACTTGGACAACAACCCCCTAGTCTCCCCACCCACTACAGTAAGTATTTGAAGTGTCTTGATGTCACTTTTTTTTTGTTTGAAGTACGTGGTACTTCACAGGAATATTGAACTCGTAACCTTTAAAGATAGTGCCTAATATAAATTTTGCGTCATCATATTTACAGTATGTTATAATATTTTTTTATAGATTTGGCTTCCGCAAACTAGCAATTATGTATTCGTTTTAATTTTGATATGTAAAAAAATTTTGAGATAATATCAACACTAAAAGGTAATTGAACCTGTATTTTTAATATTTTTCGTGCGTTTGTGCGTAATTAACTACTTGGAATGACTTAAACGTATTACGTTTATATAAAGTATAGTTATTAAATGTTTATTTAATAAAACTCTAGTGCCCTGAATGATGTCACTCTTGGGTCCCCCAGGTATTACGGTGTAATTGATCTATTTGCAACGTGGCATTGTGAAGACATATATTATTGTTGTTGACTATACCAATCTATTATAATCATTGTTATGACGACTGACGAGGCGGTCGTGGCTTATCGGCACGGCGTATTATTGTTAACATGACGGTTGTGGGGTCGATTCCCTATCGAGGAAATAAAATATTTAATATTTTTCATTTCTTCGCTCTGGTGTCCAGGCCAAGCACGGCGTTAACCCTTAAATGCATAAAGTAGTAAAACTGCAACATACCATTCAAACGACCATAAAATTATTAGTATGAGTTCAATGCATGCTGTTGCAGGATTATTACTATCATGGTGATATATTTAATCGAGTGGCAACACACTTTTTTTCTTCACGACTGTCAAAACTATTTTTTTTATTATTTTTCCCTAAATCAGCATATTCATGGCTCCAAAATATATTTTTTCTCGGTCTAAAAATAAAATCATGCATTTAAGGGTTAAGTTTCGCCACTCAAAGAGTTATACATAGAGATACATAACTACAGAGGTATATTTTATTCTATCAAAACGATTATTACGGCTGGACTATTTTTAGAAAATGGAAAAATAATAAATAAATTATTGAATTAAATACTACCCAATATTTTGTACTTGTACTATACGAATTCAATTTTTTATCGTTGCACTAAATGCATATGTAATGAGTCATTATAAAGCGGATATTGTTTTTACATAAATTGTCATAATCGTAATGACGGTATCATCGTATTAAAGGGCAGGTGGTTCGATTACCGCGTGTTTACCTTCCTGCATAGCCATCTCATTATCAAGTGAAAGGCAAACGCAAATATTAGCTCATATCGACCCGGTATACTCGTTCCCGTTGAGTCTGTGTACCTACACTTTCTATGATATTATGTATAATAATAATATATTTTTTAATATATGTATATAAAATTTTCCTTTATTGTGGCAATTGAGATAGTGTTCAAACACTTTAAGCGCAATGGTTTTAGGTTAGATACCGTATATATTTTTTTAATGAGCTCTGGTGGGGCAAAATACGGCGTTGAGCTCCGATTTTCAACAGTCGATGGCGGGAGGCGCTAAAATGGGGTCTCTTGACAATACATCTGCCTATAGGTGGGGGGTACAGCGTGGATATAGACAAATGAAATTATGTTGAGAAGAAAGTGTCGTTACACTATTTCTATTTACTTCCTGTAATGAGAGAAATACGTATAATTGTGGTATTCTGTGAAATTTGAAAAGAAAAACAAGACTGAAAACAACATAGAATGTGTGCTCAGTGTCTTTTAGCCTCACATTTTGTATCTTTGAGAAAGCTTTTCTATTTACCGTCTGTATACCATTTTGGATGACTATTCTTTTGTTTTGGACCGGTTGCCTGCTTTTTTATTTTGTTCTATGAATGTAGTCACTTGGATACCACTTTTTAGTACTTTCTTATTATTGTTTTTTTTTAAAGTTACATACTGTATTCCGCATATAGAACTACTAGGGTTGAGACACTCCGTTCCCATTAGAACGCTTCCGTTCCCCTTTTTAGTACGAGTAAGTTTTACCGTTTACGAGTAGCGAAACTTTTAATTCCATTAACTGAGTTTAATGGAATTATCTATTTTAATTATACAGACAAACATACATTAATATATTTTTACTCGTTTCAACAGATTTGCATGCGCGGGCGTGTGCATATATTCAAATATTTAGAAAACATGGCGGTCAAAGACACTCTTCCCGCTCACAGACGGGTGGACGAGACTAGGAGATCAGCTAAACACACTTCCTACATCAGTTCACCGAATACTGGAAATCATCAAATAACTTCTGGAAACGCTACTATCGATTGTTTGCGGCATAAGCCAAGGCATGTTGTCGATAGTGGCTATTGTACGGATGGTGTGGAGAAACGGTGGTCTAATGATGGTGAGTAAAATTATTATTATAATTTTTTATGGGAAACACATGGCAAACAAGTTCGGGTTTCGTTCGATTTCGTTCTGCTCACCTGATGGTATATGGTGGCGTCACTCACGACTCCGTGCAATATCAGAGGAGCTAAAGGTGCGTTGCCAGCCTTTAAGGTGGAGATAGACTTTAAGAAAAATGTTAATTTAAAGTTATATTCTTCGATTTAGATTTATTTTCCTTTTTACAAGACAAATCACGACGTTGAATTACGCTGCATAACATACCAATGTCTCATTAATTAGACAAAAAGAAGAGAATAGTGTTTTTAAATTAGGATTCCTCTGCCTTAATGCTGGTATATGCAGGATGTTTTATAGAATTAATCTAGTCAACAGTGCAGATAAATGATATACAATTTCAAATAAAATATTATGCCTAACAGCCACAGAACCAGGAGGGGGTTCAGGTCGTTCAACGCCCAGCACGCCGTCCACGCTGTCCCCCGGCGCGGCGCTCTCGCGAGCTCAGTCCCTGTCCAGTGAGACCCCGTTGGCGCCCCTAACGCCCATACTTACTGGGTGAGTTGTTTAGACTTTAGATATATGGTGTTTTTTTAATATACAATGTATGTTGGGTGATGTGGAGGACAGTAGGAACTTCGATTATCCGGATGTTTTGATTCTAGATATTGTGAATAAAACTTTGTTCTTATTAATTTATTACCTATTAAACTGATAAATAATATACTATACATATTTACTTATTAGAATTATTTTCAAAATAGTTTTTTAAGTCATGTTTTAAATCTCATATCAATATCCTTCACCTGGGTAGTCCAGGTAATTGCCTGAGGCCTGGATAACTGAATCTCTACTGTATATACAAAGGTGATCTTAATGTTTTATTTTGCTATATTACCAAAATACAAATGTTAATACTAAAATATTTTTTATTGGTTATGAGCTCTATTGCAACTATTAGTATTTTTATATAAAGTTAGTATTAGACCACATATGTGATGATAACATATGTTTTCGATATCACAGTATCATAAAATATGGCATTATAGTAAAGTAATATATATTAAAGTATCCTTTGTATGTCTCCACTATATTAATAAGTCAAAATTTTTCTGGTACTAAAATAATAAATATTAGTAAATTACTGTTTTATATTTTAGATGTGATATCTCATATGAGATTATGAAACTAGTTGTTATACATATATAAGAATAATAAATGAAATTGATTATATAATTAGGAGATATCACATTTGAATCTTTTAAATATTGAAATGTAAAGGTGTTATAAAAATTATTTATTTTTTTGGACTTTTTATAAGTCAATTATGTTTACAATATAATTGTTATTTAAAACAATATTTTAAACATCTTTATATTTATTTTATGTTAACACTATATAATGTAGTATTTATTATTTCTAGATGTTCTAGTGGTATAGTATAGAGTAAAATCTTCACATGAGTTTTCATTTTGGTTTATAAGTGTGTGTGTGACGGACTTTAGAAGTCCGAAAATTAAATTCACTGGTTTATAGATTATTATTTGCCTTATCTAAAAATATTTATATATGTATTATTATAATATATGGTGGATTTATCTATGGAATTAATTAGCTTAGAATAATTTACATTTCTTACTCAATTTGTGTGTTACATATGGGCAATATTTCCATTGATTCTAATAATAGAAGACGTCACAATAAAAAAATATATTTAATTTTTTTTAATTATTTTACATGTGTAACACATAATTGTTATATATTTATAAATCTTCTATTATATCTAGTTGCTTATATATTGATTTATTGTTTTAATTTTTTCTCGCGTCGCCGATGCAGAGGTAAAAAAATATAGTTTTGGCTCATATCATCCCCTCATTGTCCCCTTTATTATTAACCCCGGTGTTCCCTTTCAGCCACCGTATATCACCCGATGGCAATACAAATGGCGAGGATAAGAGTAAATTAGCTCATCAACAAACATACAGGTACATTCACACACGCACACTCATGCAGCACTATGGTTATTGTATATGTATAAGCTATGCATGTGTTTTTGCTTTATATTTGTGTATGTATGTGTGTCAAGCTTAAAATGTGCTTAATTTTGAACGCAATAATTGATTTATATAGAATTTGTTCATTAAGCACATTTTGTGCTAATCAAACCTGGTGTATGTCGTTTAGTATGTGTAAGTACGCGCTTTCAGCTGTTCATACAATAGGAGATATTTGATATAACTATACAAAGCGCTGTGGATACGCTCACTATTGGGAAAGTGATTTTAAAGGGATATATATGTATTTTAATAAGAAATCTGGTCGTCATAACATTGAATGGGCGCTTTAAATTTGACTAACCGCTAACTGGCTATATAATGCTTTAATCACGCTTATAAGTAATACCAGTTCTGAATAACATGTACGTTTATAGTAAAATTAATAAATGCACAGGCTTTACAGAACCCACAGCCAATGGTATATATTCTCTAATTTACTCTTTTTAAATTCCAGACAATACAAAGAAGCCCTAAGACAACAAAGACAGCAAGATGTCTACCGTCCCCGAACAGAGCAACCCTCACCCGAGTTAGATTCCACTCCCCACTCACAAAACCAAAGTCCAATACATTTCCAAAAATCACCACATTCACCTATAAATGGTTACAATATGTCCCCTTATACCCGTTCTCTATCAAATAATCCCCCAGTTTCCCCAAATACACCAAATTCCCCCATTCTCCACTCAACACCACGAAGATTTCAAACACAAAACGGAAATCCAGAGAAAACGGAAGAAATGAAACGGCCCGTACAAAAAGTAGTTCCGTCAAGAAACGTAAATAAAACATATCCATCTGTTAACGGAAACGTCGATTACACGCGAGTCAACGGATCTGAAACGTATACAAAGCCTGCTTCCCCTACAAAATCTCCTACTAATACATATACTTTAAAGTCTAATATACCCAGGACAGTGAATGGCGATGCTAAATTGTTAACTACGTCTGTAGCGTACTTGAAAGGTGCAGGTTCAAAGCCGCCGAGCAAGATATGGAATAAAGACACGCCTCCAGATAAATTGAGTTTTACCATGAAGAGGGAATTTGATAAACAAAAGGAGGAGACGGAGTTATTACAGCAATTGAGAATGGTAATAGATTTTTGTAGTTTTTTTATATTAACTTTAATTTTATTTTTTAATTAATATTAGTAATTTACTTTTTGTTCGAAATGGTACTATTTAAGTCATCACAGAGAATATTATGTAATTCAGTAAAAAGTAACATTTTGACTAATGAAACTATGGATTACATAATTGACAATAGTAAAAACAATTCAATAGTAAAATTATACTTCAAATAAATTTAAGAAATAATATGCATACAGCTTCACTCTGCACACTGCAGAGTAGGCAGAGATAACTTAGTGTTAAGACACTGTTTCCCATTCTCCGGCCAATTCTGGAAGCATTTCCTAACTGCATTTACTGGGGGAACTCAATGCCGCGCTTAGTCTCGACACTAGAGCGAAGAATATTTTATCGATTGGGTTTCGAACCCATAGTTCGAACCCATCCCGTCTCGATTGTCCTGGAAATAATATTTTAACATAACCTAGACCTTTAGTTATTTAACATTCGGCCAATCAACAGATAATCGAGTCGCGGCTGAAGATGTCGCTGCCGGAGCAGCTGGCGGGTGTGCTGGCGGACGGTGTGGTGCTGTGCCACCTCGCCAACCACGTGCGCCCGCGCTCCGTCGCCTCCGTGCACGTGCCCTCGCCCGCGCAGGTACATGCGGACGCATACTCTATTGCAGTATATTGTGTTATGTATATATTGGTGCAGTAAATGACGTTTGATGTTGCGGCCTACTGTACTTTAATGCGGTGTAAGCAGGTATTCTATATAGGTACGTACCTATAGCGCGAATCTCCGGTGATTCATAAAGTTCTTATCGGGATATGGTAAAAGTGGATGATTGATTTTGAGATACTTGATACTTATAGTTTAATAAAACCACCTTACACACCTCCTTGAAGAACAGGTTTCCTAGTTATAAAAAATATTTTTTTTATATACAATACATCTATAATATGTACTATTTATGTTTCAGCCAAAATTGACGATGGCGCGGTGTAGGAGGAACGTAGATAATTTTCTGGAGGCTTGTCGGAAAATCGGTGTAGAAGAGGTGAGTTTCTTGTAAATCTTTATTTTGTTTTATTCCTCTCTTATAAGCGATTATAAAGTCTATTAACTTTTTTTTAGTTTTTTTATGTCGCTGATCTCGTAATGATCAAATACTAACATACAGAAAAATTCTAAATTAAATTCTAAAAATTAAATCGAATAAATTTTATTTTGTTCAAGATGTCAATTTGTAAAAAGGAAGAAATTTTTCATATTTATTTAATATTGAATTTAATCAAGTAAGGATTAAAAATAAAATATATATTTCTTAGTTACATTATTATTCACATTTAAAATCGTAATTTAGGAACATATAATTTTTATATATTTTATTGTAAAGTTTACATAACATCTTTTTCGTTTCACATATCCCCTACTTTATATCGTAGTATTTATTATTATTCTAGTTTGATAAGTTTATTCCTATTAAATAATTGTTAATTATTAATAGTACATTTAAAAACGTGACCGTGTTGATAATTTACAAACGCGTCAAGAGTTTCGTTGCAGGGTTAAATATCCTTTCGCGAGAACTATATTAGAATCAAGTCAATTAAGAAATTAACAATGAAATAAAAAAACTGAAACAATGAAATTAAGAAAGGGGGTGGCGTGTGTTCCAGGAGGACATCTGTTCGCCAGACGACATACTGTGCGACGGCGGGCGGGGGCTCGCCGCCCTCGCTCGCACACTGCACGCCCTCCATACGCTCTCGCGGAAGGATATACACCCAGAGTATACCAATGAAGATACTACCAACATTACGGACCAAATGGACACTCAAAATAGCCAGGAATTCGACACCCACTACACCACCGATACTGAGCTCGAAGCCATTGCGGAACAAAATAGCCCACAATTCGACACCATCACAGTAAACTACAGGAGATACAGTGAGGATAGATACATAAGCAATTTTAACTTCGTCGAGCAAAACTACACGTTCGATGAAACGGAAGAGTATCAGCTGAACGATAATAATAACTCTGAATTGACCAATGATTCCCCACAGATACAATATTCACCTGTTTATAACAATGAGCTTAGGATTCGTGGACCTTACTACCATAAGAATAAGATACAATTTGTAACACCGTTTTGTAAAGACGGCATACTCAAAAGTGATAACCTAGAAATATACGACACAGACGAAGTCGATTTTCCAACCGAACTAAACGAGAATATTGATATCGACAGGTATGATCGAGACAAAATGAATTTAGATATACAAGTCAATTACGTAAATGTGGTCGAATCGGCGAGGGACAGAGAGAATAGAATCTTTTATACTTGTTTATGTCTAGGAGGGTTCGTCTTGTCCGCCATCTTGCTTATTCTATATCCTCTATAAATTATCTGTGTAAACATAACTTTTTATCCATAAAATTACGTACGTAGTAATTAGTTGATAGAGATCTTCTATTGCACTCAATGCCTTATAATACAGTCAAACTGTGATTAAATACAAACTGAGGCTGCTGTTTTACATAAGAAGTAGCGTTTTTTACTTTTCTCGCATTTTTTTTACATTAAAAGCTTTTTTTTAAAATTAATTCTCTTTAAATGTACAACGCACAATTTTAAAGCATGAATGAGATGGTTTTTTGTTCTGAAAGTGCTACTTTTTAATATTGAGACTGATGAAGGTAATTAAAAGTATTGAGATGTCTTTGAGGAATTGATGTTTTTAAAGATGTATTTTTTTCTATAAATTTTTATTTTACAGTTTAAGATTTAAATGAGGTTAATATTTAAAATGGAGTAGGTTGAAAAGTCATCACTTTACATGTATTATTTTTTATTAGTTTTTTTCTCACACTGATAATATACTATAGTAGCAACACATTAATTCTAAATTTAAAACAAAAATATCTTTATTCAATTTACCTTTAGTTATACAAGTTAAAATGTTTTTTTTTTACTTATAAAAGTGTCTTGCATATGGACCATGTGTAGATTTTTTGAAGGATTTACATCACTCGGTTAATTTTAAATAATGTACGATATGATATGTTTTATATTCTGTTAGTCAATAGTTTTAGTTGTATGGTTTTTTTTTATTAATATTAGGTATTTTTAAGGGATTTCATAAAGACGCTATGCAGTAATAGTGAGAAACTAAATTGCTATAAATTATAATATTNTCTCACAAAACATACTTTTTTTATTGAATTTAAAAATATGGCTAAATTTTTTTGATTGTTTTTTAATGATTTTTTATTATTCATGAAGATCTCATTTTATTTGCAAAGGAATTTGTTGTTTTTTTGCTTTGTCTATAAAATATTGTTTTTGTATTCTAGAATAAGAACGTTACGATATCAATATAACTGATGTTTATTTTTTTTATTTTCTTGTATTGTCGTTGATATTGCTATGATATATAAATTATAAAAAACGTAATTTTCTTTTACCTATATAGCTGTTTAGCTACTTGCAGTGGCTATAAAATATATACAAAAATCTACATTTAAAATATAAATATAGTAAGAACGTTTATTAAATTAGTTTGAGTTGAAAGTATAAAAAATACATGAATAAAAATAACATTTTTCATCTCCATAAAACTGGTAATAAAAAATGATAAAATACAGTTTATTCTCAGCGATTTTTTGAAAATAATGGAATATCAACGATGTCTATATTTACTGTGTGTACTAAACAGTCTTCCTTTTTTTAATAGTATTCAAATCTAGTGCCAAGCAAGTTTTTCTTATCAGTTGTATTGTTATCGTAAAATAGATTTAAGCATCACATTTTAATATTTTTTGCACTTCTTTCGCTTACAGGAATTTACTTCTATCTAATAGTCACTTTAGATGTAGATTGATTAAATATGAATAAATATTTATATGCATTTATTGAGCAGCATTGCAGCATCTTTATGAATAACGAGTCGTACTTTCTTTTACAAAACTATTAATTCGTTGGTCTAAAGAACATTTGTTTTTTGTTTTCAGTATTTATTTTATATGATTTTTGATTATTTAAGAACGTATATTTTTTATGTTTTTAAAGGGCTTCGTACGTTCTGTATTCTTAATTTCTATTACGACAAGTTATTGCTGAGTAAAAAAAACATGAATTCAGTTATGTTAAAATGTAGTATTATAGTTTTATAGGCTTTTCTTACAAAGCTAAGATATATAATAAATTATAATTAATTAATAATTGAATGTACTTGTATAAAATGTATTGGCATATGTTTATTAGTGCCCTCCTTTTAACCTTAACTTGCAGGAATACTTAATAGATGGAAAAGAGAAGGGTAAAAAGAATAAAGTACATTTTTTTCAATAGTACATATTTCATACATTAGTTCTGATATATTTTAACATAATTGAATGAAACAACAATGCTAAGGTGCAAAATTTATGAAATGTATGTAGTGTGAAAATGATAATAAAAACAGTTCTAAAGTACAATGGTCACGATGTATTGGTGCGAGTGTTTCTTATTAAATAAGAATTGTATGCCTTAATCGAATTCATATCGTTATTGTATTATAATGCAAACGCGTTATTTTAGCATTCATGCGGGGGCCGTTTACATGTTATGGAATTTTTTATATTGATTTCCTTTATATACAATATATTCATTCTAGTTGTTTTATCAATTTTTATTATTTTATGATGTTTTTTTCGATGAGATGTAATTATAGTTAGATTTCATAATTTAAATGTACTTTTTTTCTTACTTATGTTTTTTGGAAACAAAAATAGATATGGCTGTAAACGGTGCTCAGTAGTGCGTAGTGATATTTAGACTTATATTTCGAGGCTTTTTCGTATATATTGGATAAAACATTTATTAAAAAGACAATTTTTAAATATTTTAATGGACACTAACTTATTCCTAAGGAAGCCAACCTAACAATGTTGCCAACAGTGAATTGCATTTAGAAACAATATTAAATTAACTCTACCCTTTTAAGATTATTATAAATAACAATTGCGAACGACAAGTTTTTTATAATAATTTCTTGCATTCCAAAGATATTTTATTACTATTATTATAAATAAAAGACAGTTTGTTTGTCGATATGTGTATATGTTTATATTATATTACTTCTAATAAGCATTTCCTATTGTCTGCTAGTATTAGATATAAATACGAATATATTTTGGGCATATTTAGTTTATTCCGTGTATTTAAAGGTTTTTGCATTTAATAGCTGGCTTAGTCACTTTTTTCTAATTCAAAAAGGTTTGTTAATTTCATATACCGGGCTTTTATCCTTGGGTTTGTTCAATTACAAATCTTATGCAGTGAATGAGCTTTCTGCTCACTTTTTTCTACATTGTCATGGATCTCGTATAAATCCGTCAAATTATTACGTCTTTAAATACCAAATAAACAATAAATATTTTTGTAACAGTTTGTCCAAATAATTCATTTTCCATTAAAATTGTGATAACACTAATTGAATACTTTAAAAAAATTACAATCTTGAACCATTTTTGTTTAGTCTGTGTAACAATATTTTTGACAGTGTTTGAAAAAATAATTATTTTTGAGCTTTAACTTTTCAAGTACAATTATTATATAATTAAGATACATAGGTAGATTAATATATAATTTATTCATAAATATAATATATTTATTAATGATTATTGGCTTGAGGTGCTTGGGTATCCTGTGTAGTTAATGGCTGGTTTTAATTGGTTTTTTATTTTGGATAGGTAGTGAACAAATGTCAGTGTAAAAATACGTCAGCTATTCACAGATAGTATCTATATATATGTATAATATATAAATAATAAAAGAAAACAAATTTCTTATAATAATTATTTTTTGTACTATTAATAAAACTACTTTACACTGATATATTGTTTATTTCTAAGTCCTTATTTGATTTGTTGAATATTTTCTATGATTTGTTCTAAAAACATGATGTACCGCGGGACGGTAGTTAATTTAAACTATTATTGATAATTATATTTTTGTATTTACTGTTCATTTTCCACTTTCTATTTAATTGACGTACTGTAGGGAAAAAAGTAAAGTTAAAGGAAGAAAAGTAAAGTTACTAAGGTATTGATTTTTTTTCATTTGTGGATTACGCAGAGAAAATAAACAAAGATAAAAGAAAATGATGAGTTATCATTATTAATGATAAATTAACTATGATTTCTTGCCTTATTGTGGGCATTAAAACCAGCCTTCTGATATATTCCATTACTTTAAGGTGTTTGATTGAATTGGAGGTTGTTTTTTTGTTCTATTAGTTTTTCTTAATGGTATTGAAAATTTAATTTTCTTTAATAAGTGTGTTTAAGATGTTTGTTTTTCTAGAATTTACGTATGAATGTGTTCTAAAGTTGTTTTAGTATATACCGTTAAGTAACCTAAAAATGTACTTTTTTTGTATGTACTTACAATGTTTTTCTCGATTATAAATTAAATTCTTATTGGCACTTCTTTGGTTTCATTTATGATGTCGATTTTTTTATTAATGTCATATTGTTGGTTGTAATGATCAAATTACCTGCTCGTATAAGAAATTTTATGGACACTTTTGTTGTGTTTCTTAAAACATCACAACATGAAAAAAAAACTTTATTATATATCACGATATGGGTACCTTCAAAAAGCGCGTTTATCTCCAACTTAAAGGCCGGCAACGCATCTGTAGCTCCTCTGGTGTTGCACGGGGTCGTGGGCGGCGGTGATCACCATCAGGTGACCCGAACGCTCGTTTGCCTTGTCCTTTTTTCATAAAAAAAAACAAAAATGTAACATAATATATCAACAGGCGCATTAATAAAACAGTAATTAGTTATTAAAGCATTTTTATCGCATTTCTTTTTAATTGCATATACAATTTTCTTATTCAGAAGCTGATGTGCTGTGCAGCAGACGTACTCGAAGGCAAAGGAACCGTTCAAGTAGCTATCACAGTAACAGAACTACTAAGAAGACATACAACGATTAGAGAATCGATACCTGCTCCCGTTCAATCGATTGCCACACCTACCGCCACCTAGCGTCCAAAACTAGCGGTAGCACCACAATCTACGCTATCTCTTTAGTAAAGTATTGATTCGGTCTGATTAATCGATTTGATGTGGGATCGATATTAATCAGTATGGCTCGAAGGACCATTTTGAGATTAGAACCCTACCCTCTCTCTTTAGTTAAATATCGAAATTATAAGATAATAATCGAATTGATGTGGAATCAATAGTAATCGGTAAGAGTCGATGGACCATTTATGATTACTATTCATTAAGTTTTGGTATGATGGTGGTCGACTAAGATGGTATTCTATGTTGATGGTATTAATCGATATGGTTCGAATGAGCTTTTATGATATATATAATTTTTTTTTTTTCATTTATTGATGTGAAGTAAGAGACTATCCTTCTAATTTTTATAGATGGGAGTCGAAAAGAGTATGTTGATCGATCGAGAATGGAATTGATATTATTCGAACATACTCGATGGTTAGATATTTTTATTTGTAGTTTAGACCACTATCTTTCTAGTTTTTAGGATAGTGGTCGTATTGAGGGCAATGTCCTTATCGATAACTATTTAGTTATATTGGAAGTGTCAGCGTTTTTATGATGTGAAACTTGCTATTATAATATTATGTTAATGATATTAGACTCCATGTAACATATTGTATAATTATATATTTATAATCTGAATTATTTGATTTAGATTATGTATTTTAAATAAGATGTACCGTTTTCTAGGAATTTTCATCAAACATAAAATCAATAGCTATGTTTATTTATATTAAAATGAAGTTTAAAGTAAATTTTGAAATAAATTCTTTCTTATAATGTTTAAAGCTTAATATGAACAGTTATTACTAGTCAATACCATAGTATAATTTATTTTGTACCATTTATAAAATAAGTTGGTGTTTCTATATAACAATAAATCGCTGGTTTAAAACAGAATTACTTTATATGAATAATGATAAAAATTATGATGTTTATTGATGCTTCGATTTAGAAAAACTAAAATTTTCATAACATGAATAATAAGAACAATTTAGGAGCATAGCAATAGTAGTAATACGTATTATGTAATTTAATAGAATCGTCTTCCCAATAAAGAATCATAACTAAATCCAAGAACTTCTCAAAATACTCCTTATAAGATTTCGTAGAATTGAATTATACAATGTACATTAATAATCTATCGCAACATACCATGACATTAATAGGACTGAATTAACAGAAAATGTTCCTGAAATTATCCAACAATTTAACACAAAAAAATGTTAAATTTTACATATGGCAACACGCGCACATGACAAAATTAGTTTAAAAAAAATAGACTGAATGTTAGACGTGTTTGTGACTAGACTTAGACTGTGTTTCATTAAACGCACGTAACTTTTAAAAATTTAACAAAATTTCTTGTGGATTAAAATTTTGATAGTGTTAGATTTTGCCTGGATTTAAAAAGTTTAATTTCATAATTATTTGGAATTATCAATCTTAATTTTAAAATAACGAAAAAATAAAATAATCTTATTTTTTTCTCATTTCATGAATATTATACTCACGTTAAAATGTATTTGACTTATGTGTGGGGCAAAAAATATAAATTAATGTTTTAAAATAAAATGGTAGTTCTAGTTCATAAAAGACTAAGAACTCTGAAGGCACTCTTAAACTCAGTATGTGGCCTTGAAAACTAAAGGATCATCATGAAGTGCTTTATATTAATCACGAATTTACTATGACTATACACGTTTCGGTACATTTACACATTAGTTAGGCGCGTATTACTACACTTGATATAACGATGCCTTATATTGAATCTCAATTCTCTCTCTATTAGACCATGTTAGATCTAAGAGTCGGATTAACCTAAAAGTGAGTTCACTGTTTCATTCGTTTTTTAAATACTCGTGTTGCATTTGAAAGTGATACAAATACTCACTTGCTGTATAAAATTTTAAACCTAGTATGTTTCGAAAGTTTAACTTAACAGGATATTTGGTCAAAAACATGATGGGATCATAATATGCTTTTAACTAGTATAAAGTAATTACTTTTGTATGGAGTTCTTTTGGTCTAAAAGGTTCCGACTCTGCACTTTTTGACTAAAAATTAAACGCACAATTACCATTAGCACGCTTTAATTGATACTTAAATTGTAGAGTTATTATAAGTAAAAATAAAGATCACTCTTTTACTTCTGAAATTAGTTATCGAAAATGTGCAAAATAAATATTTGAACAAACATTTTTTCGACATTTTTCAAAGAATGTTCCTTTTCATCATGTACTCTTCATTGAAATTGTAATTGTGGAAATGAGTAGAAGAAATTAATATATCGTTATTATTACTATCTTGTCGATATCAATTTTTCACGAACTAACAAATCTAAATAAGAAAAATACATTATTAATAAAAAATGTGCCATTTTTTCAATTTACTTTACTTCTCAAAAAAAAAAACGAACGTATCAGATTTCTACCGTACACTGCTTAATTAGAAAAACAATTTTATAACACATTATTATACAATTGAACTACAGAACAACATACTTACTACTTTTAACATAAATAAATTATAACTAGCGCTTAAGAATTTCGACGTAGCAGGAACGTGTGGGTTAGTTGCCTAGAGTGCTTCAAGGATTTATTTAAACTTCAAACGTAAAAAAATATACATTTTAATTTTAAAACAAAATCCTTCCTTAGTGTGTGAATAACACAATATTGAAACGTACAGGACTACTTTATAGATAAATGGAATAGGAAAACTGAGACTGACACACAAAGTGCTTCTAATATGGAACAAATTATAGTGCCATTTTCGTCTAATGTAGTGAGAGCATTTTTTTTATGTTTTAAATATGTCCTTCCATGCATAATTATTAATAATTACTATGTGATTAAAATTTTGTTTTTAATGCTAAATGATGTGAATTCTTTATGATTTCTGATTTTAAGTATGATTTCGCATAAAATGTAGTCTTATTAGGATAACGTACTTACTTGGACAATTAACAAAAATATGTTTTTTATTGATTTTATATTTCGAGAGTGTTTGTGATCAGAAATTGAATTCCATTTGATATTTCAAAATGTTGAGTTAAGAACTTTTAACATTTCGGTGTTAAATGAAAGTAAACAGTAATATTATGGAATTCGAAATTAGCTAGAATAAAGTTTCAGAAATTGAATACTAAACCATATTTAACTATATTTTATTATATAAAGAATCTTGAGAAGAAGAGAAAATAAGAGGAGATAATTTGATTATAGACTATACTCAACATGATATTAAGAGGTTACCTAACAAACTTGTAACGGAAAATATTAAAATCCATTTTTTTATCGAATAAACGTTTCAACCATTATGACTTTATTGTATGTCTTATTTACTTATATGTGCTATTGTATTTTGAAAGGTTTTATATTAATTGTGCATTCTTATTTGTTCGTTCTGAACTCATAGCGTGTACAATTTTTTTTATATTGGCATTAGATACTTAATTCAATTATTTTTTTTGTATATACTATGGACATTTATATTTGACTTCTTTAATACTATATCACGTTTTCAATTCTTTCGCAATTACCACCGATTTGGTCGATTTTTGATAATAATAATACTCATTGGTATAAATTAGGATAAATTTTATTCTCGTCATTTTAAATGTAGTCAAATTATATTAAAAACTAGGTATTGGAGCTTATGAATGAAATATTAATTTAACGAATGTCTCCATTTTACAAAACAAAATCAATAATATTAAATATTTCTTTGTAGAATTATACTTCACCAGTTAAAATATATATGAAAAAAAATATCGAACAAATTCAAAATTGTCATTCATAATCTTCAATGCCTTTAAAATAATTGTAACATGTTTAAATGTGATTTGTGTCAATTTTGTGATTGTTTTATTTTATAGGTCGAAAAAGTGCTTTTAAGTTAGTTTTATGTTTAAATAATGATTTATCATCACAATGATGTGTTATTTTGTACTTATGAACAATTATTTATAATCGTACAATCGTTACCACAGAGTATATAATGATATTGAATGTGGTCTTATAGCAACAGCAACAGATCAACTTAATAATATTTTTGAAATATGTAAAATGATATTATTATACAGAAAATATATAAATTTTATGTTATAAAAATTTTGGCACAAAATTTATTATTAGTGATTATTTCTATTTTAACTTTCTAGTTTATGTGCAATTTAAATTTGATTTCGGAATTAATATAGATAATCTGTATTTTATTATATCATAATTGCTTGTTTATCTATATTGTAATGGTACGTGTGTATAAAGTAGGTAGGAAAAAGAACTGAAAGTAGAATCGAGTCTTTGCTTTCAAAGATAATGTGCCAAAGACTATGGTTGAAGGTTTTTTTTTGTAAAATAGTAAATTTTGTGTACTGCACTGGTCTCTTAGATTAAGTATGATGTAGCAATATCTTAATAATATCCACGTGTTTATATGTAGATACAAATAAAAGTATACTTATACATTTTCGACATTTGTTTTTTATTATTATTCTCCTAAAACCCTAATATGATTGAAGATTTATCTTAAATTTAATATTGTTTATAAATTTAATTTAATTTCTTGAAACTATTGTGAATTTGAAGGAAGTTGTGTCTTACGGAACGGAAAACGGTCTTCGAAACATTAAGCGTTAGTCAGATTACCGGGTGGAGATGTTTTACTTAAATTTACCTATACTTTTATACTTAATATATCCCGACAAACATGTCATGCAAAAACCCCCATGGTATAATATAAATAATTATTAGAACTAAATAAAACCCTATTATATTCAAACAATAAATAATTATAAAATATATACCAAACAAATCCTCTTAACTCATAAACAACGTAGAACGGAAGCTTTCAAACGTTAGATTATTATATGAAAAAAAGCGATTTATTAAAATTCTGCCAGTAATCCCATATTATGTTATATGAATTAGGCGGGGCACGTGTAATAGCTGGCCGCTGACTAGCAACTTGCAAGGCACGCCCCTAGCTAAAACAATTATGTATGGCGCCTCTTGGTTTTTTTAGAGACTTGGCTGATGCAGTAGTTAAAATTGTTTAATTTTTAGAAATATTTTTATTAAAATGTAGCCTGAATATTTTGGGTTTGATGGCAGTTTCTTTTGAAGAAACGCAGTGTTTTAACAGCTTCTTTCGTTAAAACCAATGAAATCTACGGATTATATCTACATACTTACCTACTTCGGAATGTTTAAGATATGTGAAAATATAAGAAATATTATAAGAGAGCACAAGCGTACGACTGTAAACGCGACGTTTGTCGATTTGACTCTCACATGGTGGTATGAAATATTTATTATTTTAATTTCCTCGATCTGGTAACAAGGCAAGGCAAATTCGGCGGAAAGTCAGAAACGGAAGTGTCTTAACAATAGGTTCCCAAATTTCCCTCTACAATAATATATGACAGTTTAAGTTACGAGGCGAAATAAAGATAAGTCTACATGTATTGTAGAGCCATAAATACATAAATATTTAAACCTATTCAAACTAATCGCTAAACTTATTTTTATTATAATTAACATTATATTCTAGTTTTATTTCCCACCTAGGAAAGTCTCTCTTCAAATATAATCTGTTGTTGAAAAAAAATAAAAACAAATGATATTCTTTTTATCAACTGTCAAACATAAGTATATGGCTAACCAAATAGTTTTGTATATAAATCATAATAGGGGGAAGGGATTATTCCTGAAAATTTGTAAAATTTATACAAATCTAAGTATATTTAACTAAAAAATATCAGTCTCTAATATACTTTTCCTTCCATGGATTTCCCAGTGATTCACATAATCCAAAACCTATAAAGGAAACGTGTAAACAATAAGTCCATTCACAATAACCAAAATAGAAAAAAAGCGTAGCGTCGTCCATTGTTAGGCCGATCGGCTTTCTAATACTATTTGCTTTTCGAAAATCATCGGCCTTGTTTACAAGTAATTAATTAAATACAATGAGATTCTGAAGCGTCTAGTTTATTTTGTCGTTTTTTGTTTCGCCGTGACGTGCCTTTATTGGATAGGTAGTAAGTATTTCGGTAAATCGAGCGGAAAATTGCTTATTTTTAAATGGGGTTGATTTTGAAGCGAGGCGAGGGCGGTAAAATTTTATGGGGCACAGTAATTATTTCTGCCTAATGAGCCCGTTTTCTTTTAATTATGTGTTGGGAACGAAGTGAGAATGGATATCATTTGTAATGCTTATCTTAACTACTTTACGGCTATATTTGTCAGTTGTTGAAGATAACGCAAGCTTGTATCTATAGTTATAGTAAAAACAAAATTAAAAAAAATATTGGGAAAGTTCTATGTGTTATAGGTGCTTAAATATATTTTATTGGGATTTTTTTTATTTAGTTACTACTAAAACTGAGAGGAGAGAGAAGCTACCGTCTCTTTCTTCTCTATGTTTTGCACATGTGGAGACAATATATTTTAATAATTACTTAATTCCAAATTTTTTACTTATAAAAACACAAATAATAAATGGAATATGACTAAGAATTTAAATTGCAATTCCTACTTTACTTAGCACGATCGTTTAATCTATCTAAGAGTTTATTGCTTGCCAACCGAATAGGTGGTATTGTACGCAAAAATTATACGAGATATAAATTTGTTAAATTATATTATAGCTTTGGAACGCTCTCCGCCATTGCTTATTCAATAGATCTGTAACAGATAAAAAGACATGACTAGTGACATTATGGAAAATTATATTCAAAATATTATGTTGTGTATAATTTGTAGGATAGATAGGACAGTTTTGTAGAGATTATTTAATAAGCTTTTTTTAATAGTGAAAATAATTTAAGATATTTCTTTTTATATTTTACATTCGTAACTATAAACAAGAAAAATACAGTATATTCTTGAATTTTACATTTTATTTATGTATCTTTAAAATGAGCAAACGAAATAATTTAGAAGGTGATTAGATTAGATTATGGGTATGAGTTTCATCATCTCCGCGCTTATGCAACACGTAATTCCTCCAGAATTCAACGGAAAGTGGGGAACGGAATTGTCTTAATGGGAACGAAGAGTCTTAACAGTAAGTTACCAGGTTCTCTATGTCTACCCGCAATGTGTGGGATACAGTGTGAAGCTAATCCTTCTACCTATTTATCTATCTATATATCTCGCTAATACTGTACATAATAAAATAATAAAATAAAGAACAAAAACCAAAATGTCATAGCTACCCTACAATCAACCGTAACTTCCCCGATCGGCACACTCTCGCAGCGTGACGCCGCGTCCCGCGCACTGTCATTGTCACCGTCTCCAACTCTCCATACAAACATACAGTACGTACAGACAGACGTACGTGGGCCGCGACATTTAACTGCTGCGCTATTTAAATTCTATTTCCATTCTACTTGTCGCTGCTGGATCATTTCAATATAATAATGTTAATAAATATACGACTTATAAATGATCATTTTATTTAGTGACCAGCTGCTTTGTATGTGTTGTTAATATGGAATATGTCTATACTATAAATAAGTAGACATATTTGTATAATATCGTACATATATTATTTAACTAACTCAAGAAAAAAGTAAATTAAATTTATACAAGAAGTAATTAATGTTTGAAAATATTTCATTTAGTTTTAATATGACATAGTATCAATATTCAATATTTATTTTATTTATATACTTTAAACTCATTTGGGTATATGTACTTACTTATAAGGACGTTGCGAGTGATTTTAAAATATTAGGTACGTTTTCTTAGGGCTCTACAATAGCTTCTTTTTATAATATCATCTAGTATTTATTATAAACAAACAGATCTACAGTAAAATGAATATATCTAAGTCAAGCATTATCCTTTTAAATATAAAGACGCAACAGTATAAGGATATTCAACGTTTCGCACCGGTCGTCTGTTTGTTTTCCCTGATATATGGCCTCATGAATAAGCCTGGGGCTCATCCAATTACGTTACCTCTCGAAATTGACCGCTGAACTGGCTGTATAATGTATTGACATTGAACCTTTTATCAGAACTATAGTTTAGTGTTTACAGCAAAATTGTGTAGTTTGTCTTTTTCTATAATAGTCTTTCTATAAACTGCGTTGAACTAAAATAAAATATCGCACCTTATAAAGGTGCGTATTAAAGTAACCTAATAAAAAAAAATCATGAGAAATAAAAAGAAAAAAATATGTATATAGATAAATAAATCAACAATTAATTTAAAAAGCGTTCACTACTATATCATCTAAAATGAGTTTGTATGCCTAATTTTTGTACAAAAGCGCATTAAAGGCATATTTTTAAAAAGTGCGTTTTCATATTAAAATAATTATACGAATTTATTTACACAATTTACTTATTTAAATATTGAACTAATAGAATACACTAATGTTTACTAAACATATGCTTTCGTTTAACCCATTCAAAATAAGGTAAGAGGTTAATTCTCTTATATAGATAAAATATTGTTCTTTTATGCAAATTATACCAGTAACCGTCTAAGAGAGCAATTAAAGAAGACCCTGAGGCGAGCAGTTTAACTATTTGTAAATGTTTTATGTGAATAGGAAGTTGTTTTTTTATTCTTCTTTCTATTTAAAGAAATTCTTCTTCTTTATATTAATTATCAAAGCCATAGATTTTAAGCATATTTTAAGTAATTGAATTTTTTTTGCGTCCTTGAATGCCCTATGACCGCTTAATATCTGAATATGCAACTCTTTTCTCAGCTTCACGCTGTACCTCCCATGTATTAGGGTAGGCCTTTGACTTAGTGTCAAGGCACTCCTTTCTTCACTTTTAGTCTGAATTCGCGATATGACTTAATAAGTTTTTCTCAATTTGTTTTTCAGAGAGGTGAAATAACTAATTTCCCTGAATGGTCGAACGCACAACCATGGCGTTTACACCTACACATTATTTTAATGTTTTACAATGGCCTCGCTATTTACCTTATGGTTAACTCTAATAAGGTAGAGTATGGGGCCAATGCCATCAACTATATACCAAAAAAAGAAAACTTGTGAACCGTAAAAAGTACAGATTTTCAATATGTTTATATTTTATGTGTATAATGTATATTAGTGGAATGACAAAGTGCAGGAGGTGACTCGTGAAAAGGATGCCTTTAAGAAGTGGCAGCAATCCTCCTGAAGACTGACTGGAATACATAGAGTTTATCACCATTAGGTATATGATAAGCTTGAAACTGTGGAGGGGCAGAAGCTCATTTACACTGGCACGTTCCCAGGATAAAGTGGCACGCTGCTCTGTAGTCAAGCGTCGGTGGAGGAGAGGTGGAGAAGCCACTAGCTAGTAGATATTAAAAATTGCAATACAAACGATTTCTTGAGAAATTGAAACAATATTGTCAGATTATAAGAATCACCTAGGAACTACAGATGAAAATTTATAAAGCCACAATTATAATAAACAAACAAATTCATTTAAGAACTATATATAACTAAAGCGTAATTATCAAAACCTATTTATTGTTTAATTTCAGTTCAGTTATAGCATCTAGCTACTGTCGTAATAATTCAGAATAGATAGAAATACGTAGTTATATAGGATTTTAAATAATTTGTATGTGTAATGGAAAGAATTAACTAAAGGGCTCCATCGCCGAGGGCTGTGGATACTCGAAATGCATCTTTCACAATCAAGAAATTTATTCGACTCGCAAGCGCCGATATAATAAAATATGTCCGCTACAACGAACTCCATTTAGCAATTAACTTAACAAACAAACGTAATATATTGTTGTTAAATTTCAATACAAATGGCGGCCGTTCATGGCCGTTTCGTTCTTTTTGAACTTCACTTTAATAGGGTCTACAGTATGTCATTTGAGCAGTGTGATTGGAAATTCAGTAAATGGTAAAATATTAAGCTTATTTTTGTAAATTCGGTTCTTATTCTATTTTAATTTTTTACATCGCTATGCACTTAGCCTACAATTTATCATTTTATCAAACCTAATTTGGATAATAATTTACAACGTTGCCTAAAACTGTTATCAAATTGACATAGTACAAGGTATAAAACAAAACAACATTGTAAATATATAAAATATTTAATATCTAATAATGTTATTTTTTTCTATTCTTAACGTTAATTATAGAATTGTTAAAAAATACAAATATTTTTTTTTATTTACAAGTAGACAACCCTAAAGAAGGTAAGACGTGCCATTTTAAAGAGTTATAGGGTTGGCCAGCTCGAAATTATTTCTTTGAAATACTCTTGACGCGAGCTTCATTCCGCGATCAGGTTATTACAATAAGTTTTCTGCTAATATCGTTAAAGGATTTTAAATTTCACACTGCAGTCGTACAGTTATACAGCCGCATAATTGGCATAAAAAAAATAAGGTACTTGTGTTGTTAATTTATTGAAATAAAAATATCAATTGAGACAGTCGTGGCGCAGTGGGAAATAAGCAAATGTTGTGATTGTGGGTTCATCTTCACTCGAGGAATAGATTAAATTTAAAATTATTTATACATAACATAGTTATGTTGAACTCTAAAAGGAAAATGGGAATTGAAGTGTTTTAACACTAGGTTACCTTTGTAGACCTTTAAGTATATGCAGGAAAAATTGTTCGCATTTTATTGTAATACACATATGTGTTTTTTGTTAATATTAAATCTCCTAAGCCAATGCTAGGTATATCGCGATCTGGTAAATACTAATTTATAACCTAACTAATATTACAGGTGTTTTTATATTTTTATCAATGTGGAATACATTCTCCTTTGTGTGTTTTCCATTCAACGTGACATTGGCGAAGTGATTAGTGCGGAATTGGCACGCTCGGCACAGCATAAATAAAGAGGAACAACAATCAATGTGGAATTCATAAAACGTGATGGAAGCATTTTAGTAGATATTTTCACAAAATTATTTTTAGTCACACTCAGAGATGTCAATTAGGTTTTTAATTTACTGAAACTATCACATTTCCCTTATTCTTTCTTTTATTGTACGTTTTTATATATTTTATCATTATTTGCTATTACTTTTTCTTTATTCAAAGTACTGGGTGTTACCAACTCTCCATTTTCTGTAGAATTTAGGGCGCGTGTTAATCGTTCATCTGTAACGCCATACTTTCGTCTCAATCAGAGCGAAATCATTTTTTTAAAGTTAGTCAGTCAGTTTTTATGTTTACTACGAATACGTGCAGAGATCTAAGCTTAACCTTTGTCGTGATAGTAAAAGAAAACAGATACGTGGCCAGAGCAGTGTTCAAATAATTAGAAAACGTATACTGTATAGCGGAATATTGTATATTTCATAATACTGATAGTCTTCTTCTTCTTCCTGGCATTAATCCCGGCTATTACCAGGGTCTGCTTTCCTACTCAACCTACTCCACTTTGCACGATCTTTTGCGTCCTCGGTGGTTAGACCATTGGCTCTCATGTCCTGCATCACGACATCCAACCAGCGCTTCCTTGGGCGTCCGTGAGGTCGCGTCCCAGGAACTGGTATAGCAATTTTATAATACTGATAGTATGCAGTATTTAATGTATGGAAAAATAATAATGTTTTTTTTTTTGTCAGCTTCACGCTGTATCCCGCAAACATCAGGATACAAGGCAGTTAAGATAATCTGTTCCCTACTTTTCGCCGAATTCTGGAGGCGTTTCGTGTTGAATGACGGAATTCAAACTAATATTTCGTTTCTTCGATTGGGGATCGAATCCACAATAGTCGTATTACATTGACACCCTAGTGCCCACGCCACGGCGGCCTCTCTGTGCCACGACGAATGTTTATGTGTTGTTTAATTAAACTTGCTACAAACAATCTGTCTTCTCGTTATTGTCAAAGTGTATTACAGAAGTTCTAACAAGTGTTTTTTTTTGTTAAATTGACTATGCAATGTCTCCTGCCTTTCAACCTTGAGTAACTACTACTTACTGTCTCACAAATAAAATTTCAAATATGATGTCTACACTCAATTTAGTTTCAATACCCAAATCCGCTTTTCAATACAGTTGGGTGAATTAACTTCCATCAAAGATATAACACTTTCCTGTACATCTATCTATCTATCTATCTATCTAAAATATACGTGTTTTTGGATGTTAAGTGAAACGAGGATGTAATCGTGCTCACAGCGGGACACCGGCGGCTAATAATTGTTTAATGAGACGCTCATTACGTTACCAATCTCAGATATGAGTGTGGCTGTGTACAGATACGAAGAGAATTCTTGACAAATTTGTGTATTTTTTAGCTTCATTTTGTATTTTGTAAAAGCAAAGTAGGCACGGGGAATCTAGCTCCTCATTTCCAGGGCGAGAAAATGAAAATACTTCGTTCTTCCCAGTGGGAACTGATGCCTCTACAATCGCGTTTTATTCAGACGCTGTTATATTGCGGCACGAGGATTATATTTGTAAATTATCTATATTTAATTACTACTAACGTGATATTTTAATATTTATTAGAATAAAATCAATATTTTTAAATGGATTTAATTTTTTGTTCATTAAGTACTGCTATTAAATCAAAGTTATAGGTTTAAAAAGAAAATGGAGCCAACTCATAAGTCATTTTTTTTTTCTGAAAGCATTATTCATGATTCTTGCATTTCATGATTCTACAAAGAAACATAGCAGTAAAATTATGAATAATATTATATTTTCGAAAAGAAGTGCAGTTTACATTACCGAATTAATTAAAGCAGTTATGGCCGCGTGTGTACTTGTGAATCAATAAAATCGATCGCTAAAGGCGGTGGGCGGATGGGCGGCGATGAGGGCGGACCGCCCCTCTTTGACAATTAATATTATAAAAATATTTTGGCTATCAATTATATTGAGTATATATATCATAAATATATTCTTACATATATTCATATATAAGGCCTAATTCAAGTAATAGTGTAGGTACTTTAATGTACATAATTATGCTATATCCAATTTTATGAAATATTTATTTTTCTTTTTAATAATTATTCTGTTTTTTTATAAATATACAATATAATAAAAAAAATCTTATCTACAATTTTACTAAAAGCTCTATAATATTATAAAAGTGTAACACACTTCATAATAATAATTTAATTTATTCATTTTCAACTACATGTTGCATCCTGCAACAACATAGAATAAGGCTCTCGGGCCTTCCACCCAAATTCCATTATATTATTTGTCTTCAGTATAGGAATTTAACGCCGGGCTTTGTGTTGCCAGAATCGGGGAATAAAAATAAATTCCCGATTGAATAAAGATTGAACAATCATTATGTTTATAGTTAGATGTGTCACGGTGATGTCTGACAATTTTATAATAAACATTTATAAATTAGTTATTGCTCTGGTAACAACGAAAAGAACGGTGTTGAGTTGCGCTACTCAACACACGATACCTTTAGAAGAGAATGAGAATCTAAATAGTAAGCTTCGAGGTTCTTTCTGCCAATCCTGATATGTGCGGGATACAGAGAAAAAAAGAGAAAAAGGAAATACAATCAAACAATTTGCTTGACACCAAAAAAACAAAGACAGAATTGATTTAATTACATTAATAAACAAAACCGAATCAAAGGATCCAACAATATAACCAAATACGCAGAACATCTAAAATTATAATATGGGATCAAATAAAAAACACGGGAACGCCGCGCCCGTAAACCCATAAACAAATTTGTAACAATCAACTCAGTAATCTAGCAAATTACATCACAATGGTTACAGCCGGTTTTATTGCCTAATTATTTTGATTTGTTTTCTCTAATGAGAGCTATGATATTCTCTATTAAATATTACTGCTCTATTTTCCAAATCGAAATTTTAGTTTAGTCATTTTAAATCTTATAACGTTAGAAACAAAATGGATATGTCAATAACTCACTTGTTATAGATATCATTAGTCCCCTAATTGGATGAAAGGCTCGCTTGAAATTTTGGATTATTATTTTCTTGTTAGATATTTGAATGGTTTTTAATAGGTAATAGGAACATTGATGATATTGGTTGGTAACCCATAGGTTGGTAAATGTTAGGTTTTACTAGTAAATCTTAAGATTTACTAAGACAGGTTGGTAAAGCACAGATTTTATAAAAGATTTTTTTTTTCATAAACTTATAGAAGTTAAAGAATATTAAATATTTCATTTCTTTTAGTGAGTCGCACCCTTAAGCGGGTGTCTAGCGAAGAAAAAATGAAAAAAACGAATTTATATTTTTTTTTGGAATAATTGAAGAAAATTATTTATCTGTGGCGCCTATCACACAAAGATTTGATTATTCGAACCTCTAATACACCATGAAGACCCTCGATATACCATAATTCATGCCATTAAGTTGATGGCTTAACGAAGGCTTTGGAAATACTTTGATTGTAGGAAACTAATTTTATTAAGTGACCATGTACAATCTAATACGATAAAATAATTGTTTTAAAAGTAAAAAAATAAAGTTTATACGTGATAATTGTAATTAGGTTACATTAATTGCTTTATTTCATGGAATTCTTGCTATTAATTTTATCTTTGTCTTAGTTATTAGTTAACTTTGTTGTAGATGCTTTTAGATTTTTTGTTGTGAATATTTGCTTCGCACTCTAAATAACACGAAGTAGCATTTTTATAAGGAGCTTTTTAAAAAAATAAATGAAATAACTTCACGCTGTATCCCGCACACAGCAGGGTAGGTAGAGGGAATCCAGTGTTAAGACACTCCATTACCCTTTTTCCGCTGAATTCTGTATACATTTCGTAAACGTGACACCAGAGCGAAGAAATAAAGAGCTATAAAATAAGACGCTTTTCTCCTTTTATAAAAAAATGTAATACATAGATAATAAAAGATTTTTTAACGTACCAACCCATGTAATATCTTAAAAACTAAGAAATTCTGAACTTACACTTTAAGCTTATTTAAGCTTTCCCTCGCCTGCTGCATTAAATTAGGGCACGTACAGAATCACGAGCTTCAGAGAATTGCGTGGCAAAAGCTCGGACGGCGTTATTATTGACACAAGGACGCGTTCACGCGGATGTTTGCCCTTACCACTTCCACTTCTTACTTCCCCACTCGAGGAAGTGAATATTTATTTACGTTTATATTTATTTCCATTTCTTCGTTCTGGTGTCGAGGGAAAGCGCGGAGTTCAGTTCTGCCACTGCCTCCAGAATTCGGCAGAAAGTGGGGAACGGAGTGCCTTAACACTCGGTTCCCTCTGCCTACCCTGCTGTGTGCAGGATGTGTGTGTGTGGACGTGTATGGATACAGCGTTTTGTTCAGCTATAATAAATAACAATTTATCACCCAATTAAATAGAACAAAAACAAAACAAAAATATGAATATTATATTATCTAAAGCTCAAAGAATACTTACTAAAGTCGCCTCGGACTGGCACGGCTTTCTCCAAAGAACGTAATTAACAGAACACCAATAAAAATAATTGGGAACAAAAAGCGATCCGTTCTGGGCCGCCATTTATTACTTTGATTGCCCTTGTTATTGTTATGGGGGTACCAGCGGCGTTCACGGTAAGGCACGGGGTCTCCGTGTGTCGGTTATACATGTGTTATAAGTACCTACTTATATGAGGTCATCATACTGTAAATGAGATATATTGGTATGGCTGTAAAGGATTGTCGATTTAAATATTTATATTATTATTTTATTATTATATTCATTACATAGATGATTCATTTATTTATTTCCAGAATTCGTGTTTTTTCCTTAATTTATTTTTTCAATAACAATAACGTAAGTAATTTCTACGTAATTTCTTTTAATATTTTATTCTAATCGTTGCATCTTGCGGATTAGTGAGGCAGAGCATATTGTGCCATAGAAACATTCCCCTTAATTTTAACCAAACCGTTTCTCATCTCTTATTGTTTCTATAGACATAACTGTTTGAATTTTGTAATATTTGAAACTACAAGCATGGAGTATATCCCAAAGGCGCCGTGACCGTGTCATGACACAAGATATAAATAAAACCGATATCTTCCGATACGAAATGTACATTTAATATTCAAATTAGAATATAATAAAGAAAAGACTTTGAAGAAAGCAAAAGAAATAAAAAAATAATAGTTTATTAGTCGTATAAATATGTATTAAGAAAAAGTTGTTAAAATTAAAATAAATAAAGGCCCCGGCGAGATTCGAACTCGCGATCTCCTGTTTACTAGACAGGCGCTTTAACCAACTAAGCCACGGCGCCGATGTGCTCCTGCTTGAAAATATGTATGAAGAACGTTGTAGTAGTAGAGTCTAGAACTCTAGACTTAACTCGCAATTGTTTCTGTCATTTGTAATGTTTAAGCAATATAATTTTAAATTATATTTTTATGACATATGTTATAATATTCATTGTATTGTAAACATATAAATAACATTAATTAATATATTTTTAATTAAAAAAAACTCTTGTGAGTCATTAAAAAAATGTCAAAGTATAATAATTTTCAAGAAAATATTCGACCACAACTGATAAATAAATCATACGTACAAAAAAATACATACGGTTAAAATGATAACCTCCCCATTTTTGAAGTCAGTTAAAAAGTAGAATTCAACATGATGATAAAAATGGTGAAGACGGAACCCCGTTGGTTTCGTTGGTTCCGTTGGTATAAAATAACAAAAAAAAAAAAAAAATTACATCCTTTACAAAGTTACTTAATGCTTGCAACAGTTATCGCGCACAGAACTATTATTTTCATAGTTTTTAGAACAGATAACGCTTCGCCTTAATTAAGTCTTTAACCCATAAAAGTGGTGTTTACCTTATCTTAAATAGATAAGAGAAATGTCGACAGTGATTTATATTGTTACAAGGTAGTTGCAAATTACTAATGTATCGATTGACACGTTTAAGAGGAAGAAAGAGTTTAAGAGGTAGGGGGGAGACCTCGACTGACCTTCGAGGACACGGTAACGATGATACTGATGGTGATGACACTGATGTCACGTGGCCTTCCTCCAGTATTTTCAAAAAGCAAAGTATGAAGTTTAAGATGTGGATGATCAGTATTTTTGTGCTCTGTCCCCTCTCGCCATGGATGAAATGTGAAGCTACAAGAAACATCCAAAACTAAATATCGATATAAGAGCAAGATATGATGAATAATATGATTACCTCATCCTACGTATAGCATATAGGTAAGCAGACGCAGGAGTATGATTTAACGCAGTCATGGTTTATGTAGAGGAGTGCAGAATGCTAATATATTTTTTCAAATGATGCATATAAGATAAATTAAATTTGTTAAGAATATATTGCGCAATAATAATATTATTTAAAAAAATATAATTATAATCAATTAATTAACGTTAAACAGTTTAGTTGTGTACTGATTGTACTTGCGGTAACTAATTTCTGTAACTGTTGGTTAACACGCGAAACGACAATAAACTAAATGTAATAGCTTTTGTTCTTTGCAACCGGTTGTACAAATTTAATTTATTTTTCTTGTTATTTCAGTTACTTTACCTATAGATACTATAAGTTTACATAATATATACATATATTTATACACTAGGATATTGAAGTAGATGTAGTAGATATACCTCGATATCCTAGTTTGACCTTCGAGGACACAGTATCCATGATACTGGAGCAAGGTCACATTAGAAGAATGGTGACTATCGGGAATGCATGTAGACGAAGAGCTTGGCAACAGTCCAGGAGGCGAAAGAGGTGTGCAAAAACCGAAGCACAGCGTTTAGCGTTCCTTTGTAGCCTTGGGGACAGTCCGAGAAGCTGAAGTAAGTTAGTGTAGATACTAATCACCTAAAAATATATCAATAAAAATCAAACAAATCATCAAAAAAGAATTCAACGGAAATTGGGGAACGGAAATGTCTTAATGGGAATAGAGAGTCTAGACACTAGGTTCCCAGATTTCCTCTGCCTACTCTGCAATCTGCAGGATTCAGCGCGAAGCTAAAATAATCTTTATAATATTTATACTCAATGTGTATACATTAAGCCTACTTATAAAATAACCTCTTTGTTAACCGATTTTATTTCTTTTCCATATAAAATTACGTATCGCTTGCGTGCGCATATCCATTAGGTGCCCTTATAAAGACCTATTCTGTCATATTTACACGAGTTACGTGACGTCTTATTTCGATGTGTGATCTACTTTCTATGATTAATGATTTGTTATATTTAGAAATGTTTTATTAACTCATCCAGAGTATAGTTTGTATTGGTGTAAGAAAAAAATATATATTTAGAAATGTATAAAAATATCAACGTTCCGTACCTTAGTTGAACACGTGCGAGCCCAAGTCTCGCCATGTTCAAAATTTAAAATATATTTTTCTTTTCTTTAGCAGCATAGCATTTTAAAAATGTTAAAATACGATATTGTATTTATACTCGTATTTAAGTAGTGCTATTTTCCATAACATTAGTACCTAAATATGTACGTTTATGAGGGTAACTTAGCTCAAGAGAGCATATTTCCTGGGTAGCTTCGAATTTACACCTTCTGCACAAAGTTAATTTAATGCTATACAAACATTTATCTTGTGGCTTCGCCTGCGTAGTTAAATATAATCAGGGTTGTGAATGACACCATGTGAATGACAGTAGAGTGGGTTACCCATATGATGAAGGAGAAAAATGATGGGTGCCTTCCTCGGGCTGTTAATTCATTGTTATATATTTCATGCAAAATAATTTTACATCTTCACCTACATTTTGCAAGTGGAGGTTTCTCGCATATAATATCTCACACATTATATACATATTTTTATTTAGTATTTTGTTGAGTAAAAATATAATTAAAGGAATCCAAATTATCAGATTTTCCCCTAATGTATCTTGACCATTTTGTTTATGGATTTTTTTTAAATAAAATGTAAAATTATTCGTACTAAATTTAGATTGTTAATATTTTTTATTTTTGATATAATAATAATATATGAAAATAATTTTTCTTACTTAAAAAACCATAATTTTCATATTTTATATTCTGTACACTTTTTATAAAAGATATCAATATTAAATAACAAAAGTCCACGTATCTTCCAACAGGGGTGAACAAAAATATCCTCGACTCTTAAAGCAATAAAATTACAGGATAATTTAGTTAATGTGAAAATAAGATTAAATTTTCGGAAAGCAATAAGATGATTTCGATTGAAATTATTTTTATGGACGTTAAACTCCATTTGTAGCATTTACTTAACCTGTTATCGACAAAAGACCGCTGTCCCAACGTTACTTAAGGCTCATATTAATGTTTCTTTATTTCCGTTTTATAATTTGCTATCTGAACTGTAGGGAAGTAAAAATATCGATATTATGTTATATTTAAAGTTGTGCTTTATATCACATTTATAGGACAGACACAGAAATATCTATATTAAAAAAAAGGAAAAAAACCCTACATGTTTTATAAATAAACAAAACCGATACGTTTTTCAAAAAATAAACAATTTTAAGAAGCTAAAAAATCAAAGAAAAAGTAATACGAGTCACAAGTACGACTTAAGATTTATTTGGTTTTATTAAAAACGAACTTATTAACTTCATATAGTATACATATAGTAGGATAAGCAGAGGGAACCTAGTGGTAAAACACTCTCGTCCCCATCTAAACCTGGTTATAATTTTACATATAAATATTAAATATCTCATAGACATTGAAATATTACCATCATCATCACATTCTCTACCACCCCCAGCAACAATTTCCTCAGCGTGAAGACGATCTCAATCAAACATTAGAGCTATCACGAGCACCACGTACCACTCGTACTGCGATGTGATTTCAAATTGAAAACGAAAATGGCGATGTGAAATGAGAGTAGGTACGCGCTACGTGCCGCTATTTAGCACCCAAACGGCGCAAGCGCAAATTGGAAATCAAAACAACCATCCGCCATTGAAGCTAATCGAATCTTTAACGTCGTGATCGATAATCCCGATCGGAATCACGATTATTTGTGTACAGTGATACGCTGAGTCTTTACGTAACATCACTATTTCCTTTAATTCTAAATGAAAAATAAACCTTATGCTCTAAGTTATAAAGTCGTAGTTATGTTGAGATAAAATGATGAGTAGATATCGATTCTGCATTGAATATCGATATTATTACTTCATGTACGGAGTTGTCGAGTGCACCTATTCCTTTGGATTATATTAAATTATAGCTAGGAGTGAAAATCGTCTCGTAATGTGTTGCCAGATTGCTGGCGTGGGACCGAACGTATCATTTGGTCCGATCCTCTCGACGCATGGACTGTAATCATTGAATTAGTATTTTTGTTTTTCTTGTTTTAACATTCCTAAAAACAATTATTTTAGTATTTGTTGCAATGCTGACTCTAAGGAGGAAAATAAGGTGTGCTTTGTTCATAGCAGAGGCTTTCAATTGACTTGAGTATGCTTGTGATTATAATTTGAATCTAACGTAACTATAATGGGCCATAGACATAGTATTTGTACAACGGAGAAATAAATTTTATTATTTTTTTTATGATTATTTTTTTATTTCTAAATTAATACTTATGCTAGTGTATAACCTAGCTAGGTTCCTAGGAAAATAATTTTGTTTTCCGTTTTTATAGAACGGTTTAGATATAGAAATCAACGCTGAGCTTTATCTGACAAAGTACTAATAATTTACTACATAATATTCATGGGAGGGTTAGGGAAGGGGGGAGAAAAATATTTTCATTTCCAAGTTCTGGTAAAGCGGAGTGTTTTAGCACTTCTCTCTTCGTATCTAAAAGCGAGAACGTGAAAAAAATACTTTCAGGTGTAAATTGTGATTTTTAAATGTACAAAATAATATTTACTATCGCCATTCGTTCAATTGCGCCATATCAATTATAAAAAAATCTAAATATAAAAGAAAAACAAAGCAACTATACATATGTAGATATTTGCAATACAAATACCGTAAACCACACACTCATAGAATAAAACGACCATCAGAGTTTTGTAAGAGACCAGTTAAGGGAAATTGAGTCTTCCTTAATATAACGTAATGATGTACACTTTGCCTAATCCATTTTCCACGCGACGTGCTCCGGAGACATTAGCATCTGTTAAAATAACATTACTGGTGATAACAATCTCACTTGAATCGCTCACAACGATAATGTTATGAAGTTTCTGTAATTTCACTTAGGCTAAGATGGATGGCTGGTTTCGGTTGGGGGTTCTGTATAGTTTTGTTATTATTTTTCATTTTAGGCTTTATCTCGTGTTTATGTAGGGGGTTTNTTTCCACGCGACGTGCTCCGGAGACATTAGCATCTGTTAAAATAACATTACTGGTGATAACAATCTCACTTGAATCGCTCACAACGATAATGTTATGAAGTTTCTGTAATTTCACTTAGGCTAAGATGGATGGCTGGTTTCGGTTGGGGGTTCTGTATAGTTGTTTTATTATTATTTTTTATTTTTGGGTGTTTATGTGAGGGTTTTTTCTTTAGAGTGTTCGTTCTTCACTTTCCAATCAAATTTGAGATATTACGTGTTAAGTAGGTGATGTGGTAATCGACGAGCGAAATGTAAATTGATTCTCCGGTGTGGGGTCCGACCATTGCGTTTACAGTCGAGCCCTGACTTACTGCGCCACAATGGCCTAAGGTTTATTTAAGATTTTTTTTTAAATATTATCTAGAACTTAAATAGAACAAAAAATTCTTAGTATTATTTACTCGTAGAGTGATTATTCGTTTGTCGCCATCAATTAATTAGTTTACAGTTAGACTTTTTCATAATTTAATAATAAAGGAATTTATTCAACTATACTAATTTGGTTTTGCTGCAGACATAGATGTAAAAGCACTTATTGTAAGTTTGATAAATAAAATAAATAAACCAAAATACAAAAGTACAGTCCTGCATTCAAGAAAAAACAGACGCAACCCTAAAACAAAAGAAGGTAAGTTAGCACAACTAATGTCAGTGTAATGAGGTCTTATCTGAATAATTAAAAGTCGATTTGGCGCGCTTTCTACCACAAACACGTTTATGAAGCGGTACAAAATACAAATCTAACATTAGTGACATGGCTAACTAGGCGAATCCTTTTAGTAGTGATTAATGACTGTATAGACGTGCCTGTATGACGGATACCATATTGGGGAACTTTCATAGTAAAAAATGTAATTAATTTTCAATAAAGGCCAGTCGTGGCGTAGGGGCACATGCGTGCGACTGTAACAGGTTGTAGGCTCGATTCCCACTCGATGTAAAGTGGGAATTGAACCCACAACCTGTCTCGTTTTTGACTAAAAGGAAATATTTAATATTTACATTTCTTTGCTCTGGTGTCAACGCAAAGCGTGTCGTTTAGTTCCGCAAAACAACACGTAATGCCCCCTGAATTCGACTTAAGATCGGGAGTGGAGTGTCTTAACACTAGGCTCTTTAGATTTTTTTTCAGCCTCACATGCTTATGATGCTTATGAGGCTGAAAAAAAATTTTAAAAAAATCTTAAAATCTATTTTTAAGTACAAATGAAACGTGACTGTAACAGGTTAACATTTTATATGAAAAAAAGGCGTATCAAAAGTGTACGAGTATATAAAATAATTATTAAAAAAAACAGAAATGCTTAAAAAGTTAGGTACACACTGTATGTAATTTTTGTTTTGCGATTGTATGAAACTTAATAGCCAACATTACAAAAATGTATTCTATATAGCCGACATGATGCATAGCTCGTTGGTACATAATAAAGTTTTACTACATATACCTATATTGGTAACAACAATTTGTATCACCTTTCGTCACAGCATCCGTCACGAGATCAACCAACTGGAAAGATTCACTCAATTCAATGTAAGAGGTGCCTGGAGTGTTGTAAATACATTTATATAATATTATAAGGTGTTTACATCTGTAGCAGGGTAGGCAGATGATAGTGTTAAAACACTCCATTCCTGTCTAATATTCGAGGCATTCCGTGTTGAGTGGGGAAGTTTGACGACGTGCTTTGGCTTTGGTATCAGCGAAGCGCCTCAAATAAACTCGAACCCGCGTCTTTTGAAAACCTTTCAAGCGCTTTAATAAAGGAAATTTTTTACATTGTCAACATGTTTTGTCCACAATGAGTAATTACAATTTAAAAAATATTAATAAAAAAATCCACTTTAGTTAAATGTAACTATAAAATTAAACATCACGATGCAGATGAAAGAGTGTTTAAAATTCTTTGTCGAGAACCGATAATGAAGCTATAAAGCTATTTTTCTACATAATATTTAATCGTTGTATCGTGAGCGCGGTTTTACGGCACACTAAAAAATGGTTTGTTAAATATAACTTCATTTAACTCTAGTTTGGTTACATTGTATTAAACTAATTATACCTAAGTGTTTCTTTAAGTCAGATATTTGTTTAATAAGTAAAAAATACATACGTATTTAAATGTATCATACAATTATGCGTCATTTTTTTTGTTTTAGCTTTCCCGAATACGCATAATAGAGAAATTTATTGATATAGCAAAATCCTATTTTTTCATTACGTTGACTTAGAGCTTTGATTTTCTTTGTTCTTTCAGGGATTTCATATTTGATATTAATTTTAGCTTGATATCTCTACGTAATCTTGAGATAAATAGTCTTGATAGACAGACGGACATATGTTCTGTTTTTTCCTTTTGAGGTAAGGAACCCTATTTCCCTTATTTTTTTTCGCTATAAAAAATATTTCAACAATTTTTATTTTTATTTATTCTACATTAAGGATATAATTTAAACCTGGTCTTGAGAACCGTCTAAGATTAATAAGCTGTTGGATTTGAATGATCCCAAGAGACGTGAATTCCGCTAAGTTCAATTTTTTTTACGTTTTCAAAAATACAAGTAGCTTTTTTAAGCTTTCACCAGAAACACTAAGCATATTTACTTTAAAGTGTAAAAAACAAAATTGAACAAGCTTTCTTCAACAAAAGAATAAAAATACAAATACAAAGTAATCTTAACGCAGCGTAATCCATAATCGGGTGTGAAAAGATTCTGCAGATAATTACAATTTTAATCGGTGCTTAAGCGTCTTTCGCTTTGTAAAACACTTTGTACGAAACATTGTTACTTATATTAAGTATAGGTGATTTTAATTTAGTTTTAAGTTATTTGTATTTAGATTTACATTATTAGTTGAAGTAGATAATTCGATAATCGAAATCGATATATCAATTTTATTCAGTCAACGTATTATAAAATACGGAAGATATTTGAAGACAGAGGGCAGAAGAAAACAGAAAAAAGCATAAGTGGAGTTCTCATTTACAAGTTATATTAGGTACTTGTCATAAGGTTGAAATTTATAAGAGAGTCCTTGACTAAGCAGGCATCCAAGAAAAAAATATTTAATAAGTTTTTATTTATAGCCATTCGATGAAAATGACTAAAAGTGAAAGCTAAAAAAAGCAATCTAATCTATGCTAGCACAGAAATATCAGTTACAAAATATCATTTACCCATCTGTATATCAAAGAAATCATTTAAGCTATACTCGTTACCTTGTAATTTTTTCTACATAATGATTTAAATTGAAAATTTAATTTCTGAAGATCCAATTTCGAAGTGGGCGATCAAATATTTAGTTAGTGGTTCCCACCAGTCGTGCGCCGTCCGACATGGACGCGTCAGAACACTGCCTTCCTTTTTGACTTAAACCGAAACCAATTGATTCGGCGTCCAGCGACGCACAGTTTGTTTAGCTCGGTCGAATCTATCCAAAAAGATGAGTTGTGAATTGAATCCCTCGAAAGCAGCTTCCACAGACCACAATTTTTATGGCAATTGTAACTCTTAGATATCCATTGCTAGTTTACGTAAATAAAGTTAAATTACAAACTCAAATATATTAAGCAATGGAAGAGAATCACGTTGGAAAGTCTCGTAAATCTCATTGTAGTGATACAGAGGAATGCCATGAAAAACGTCGTCATCACGAGCGGATATCAGTCAAAAATGGCCGTGGTAATGGTATTTGTTTGTCGATTTATCCGTTTTGCCCTGTAACTCGATTTGCTTTTTGTTCCCCCAACACAAAAGTAAGTAAATTTTGTTAGTGTTTCGCTCTGAGAACGTCGTGACGCTTTTTGGTACAGACCACGACTCCGGCGTGACGAGATCGATTATTGGCGTGATTAAAACTAATATTGAGTTATGATTTGCTCTGGGTCGATCTTGTTTACATTACGTAGAAATTTGGTAAGTATAAAATGTTCTTGGAAGTGAAAAATTTAAATATCTTCTTAGATAGTTATGAAACGTTTTTACTAATTTTAACCTTTGTTACAATTTTTATTATCGACAAACTTTTATATTGAAAAACTTCGAATAAATGTATTCATAATCCAAAGTAGGTATGACTAACACTTTGCAATACTATAAAGTAATGGAAAAACTTAACTTATTTTATGGTAATATTAAACTTTGATTGAAATTTAAGTTTTTATAGCTTAGATAATTATACATATATAATAACTTTGTGATAAGCTAAATTCGATATGCTTCAAACTTGTTTATTTATTACGTAAAAAAATGTCCTGGATATCAATGTCAGATTCAAATGACAAGCTGACTTGCCATTTTTTTAGTTCGACGCGTGTCATAATTAATTGGGTCACAGCTCAAATAGATATATTTTTTGCCATTTCTTGACCCCATATATAAAATTAATAAAAGGAGACAAAAAAAATCATTCATACAAATACAAAAAAAGCGGTAAGGTTCGCCTGTAATTTATTTTAAATTAAGCAAAAAATAAATATAGTGTTGAAAATCAAAGTCCGGTTGTGACATCCGGCGTCGCAGTGACACTCACAGAAAAAACTAATAATGCTCTGATTGATTTTGACCACAAGCTCTTTGAAGTCCACTGCAGAGTGTACATACTGACCGCACATATTGACCAATTATAGTGTTCCTTTATTATTGATATGAAAATTTAAGAGAGACTTCCTGATGCTGTTAGGGTTTGTATAACTGAATAAGTTGGATTAAGCAGCTATACCGTCCGTAAGGCCGTTGCAGCGTAGTGGCACAAGCGTGTGATTGTAAATTCGACGGTTGTAGGTTCGATTCCCACTTGGGGGAATGAACAATTATTTATAAACATTTAAATTGCTTATTACAAGCTATTTAGTGTTAAGTTTCTGCCACTCAACACAAAATAACTTGAAAATTCTGTGGAAAGTTGGGAATGGAGTGTTTTAACACTACGTGCCCTCTGTATCTTTACGTTTTTTTCCATAGAGCAGAGTACAGAGACGCTATGTCAAGGCAGCACGTTACAGTTAGAAATTCTACCGACTTGTAAGAGTATCTCAACTTTTTTATCATATAGAACAACAAATAATAATCAGAATTCATTCATTATATCTAGCAAAATGAAAAACTAAATGCAAATATTTTTTAAAAATAATTTTCCATTATAAAAAAGTAACATTACGTTACAAGTAACAACGTATCAGGCCCATCTACATCGACTCGTCTAAACTAATTACGGTTATTGCAGTTGGGAAAGCTGCAAATGAGCGGATGCGTGTGTTTTTTTTAATTTGCCCGCTTCCTGTTTAAGGGAAATCATATTTAATGTTTGTATGGGGCTTCTAGGTTTTGTTAATTCATTGTCTATTGATATTTAATAAATGTTGTTATTTTATATTAGTTTATAGATATTTATTTTTATTTTATTTTGTAGCTTCACGCTGTATCCCGCAAACAGTAGGTTAGGCAGAGGGTACGTTATGTTAAGACAATCCTTTCCCCATTTTCCGCTAAATTGCGTGTTGAGTGGCGGAACTTAACGCTGCGCTTTGCCTCCACACCAGATTGTAATAAAAATATAGTAAATATTAAATATTTAATTTTGTCGAGTGGGAATCGAATCAACAACCTGTTGCGTCACACGTTTGTGCCCCTGCGCCAGGACGGCCGCCCGACAGAAAATATTATAATTTGCTTTATTTAAAATGTAATATACCTATCTATTAAGTACATGTGTATTAAAATTCTAAATATTCAATGATTTTATACTGATCATGTGTAAAGGCTTCAAATAGACGAAGAATCTTCTCGAGTAGGAATCGAACCTGCGCCACGGCTGGCCCCTATCATATCATATCTATAATATTAACTGTTTTGCGTAAATTATTCTGTGACGCGCTTGTAAATAACAAACGCTTACTTCTTGACAATATAAAACTGCAAAAAGATTAATTTGTTTATTAAACTGACATTGTCAGTTGGTCTGTCCCTCAAAACAAAAAATTGACATCAAAATCCCTAACTGAATTTACACGACAGGGGCACTAACGACACAAAGTAACAATAACGGCGACAGAGATCGTATCTCAGTAATTTGGTGCGCGTTCAAATTTGGTGCGCGGTAATGGCGGTCTCATTGTGTTATTTACACAAATAAAAACGTTTATTTTTACATTTTCCCAAAATTAAATATGAGCTAATATGCCGGCCGCGGGAATTACGCAGTCGTGTAATTTGTACTGTTAAGGGTGAGTACAGACGGACGTTTTGTAGGCATGAGATTTTTTAAAATGTTCATATATAGATGTGTATAATAATGTATGTCTTTGAGGCTGTCGCTCGGAGAAATGACATATTTAATGTTTTCATTTTTTCGCTCTGGTAACGAGGCGAAATGCAGCAATGCTTCCAGTATTCGAAAGTGTCTTAAAGGGAACGGAGTACCTTTACATAACGTTTCAAAGTTTCCTCTGCCTACCTTTCGACGTTTCTCTTTGGTAAACCAGGTAAATGTTCTGATATTTTTTTTATATTTGCTGGATATATTTTCGCTGCTCTGGTATTAGGCTTTCAGAACTTTTGAGCATTGTTAACTCGGGAAAAAAAATAATGAAAAGTAAGAAAAATGCAGGATAGTTAGAGGAAATCTCGTTACCAGAGCGAGGAAATTTTAAATATTTCCCCGAATGGGAAAGGAACCCACAATCTATCACGTCTCGTATCGCCTAGCACTAGCCTCATTTTATATTCATTTTATTTAAATATTTATTTATAAATAAAATTAAAGTTTACACTCAGCCTTAGCGGCACTGCAAGTTTGTTATCGTCGGTTTATTATTCATGTGTTATTACTTGAGTAATTTGTGTCGTTCGTGTAATTATGAGGAGGAAATCCTTGTTATTTCGTAATTTGTGTATTCTAATGCGCTTCGCAGATTATGTTCATCTGAGTTACGATTTTGTTATATTATTCACATTCATTACGATCGAGGACAATATTTTAACAAACTGTAATTGCCTTCAAATTACTTAGGTAAATGCTGTTTCATCAGTATTGTATTATTTTTTTTATATTAAATTATACTATAAGAAGCTAAAAAATCGTTGTTCGTAAACTTGTATGAAACATTAAAGCTTTAAAATTCACCCTTGACTTTATAGTTCAGTAATCTATAAATAATGAGATATTATAGTAATCTAAAATCAAAGAAATTGTTGGAATATCATTTAATTATAGTTTTTTTTTATCAGCTTCACGTATCCCGCACACAGCAGGGTAGGCAGAAAGAACCTAGTGTTAACACACTCCGTTCCCCACTTTCTGCCAAGTTCTGGAAGCATTGCGTGTTGACGCCACCACTCAACACGCAGTTCCTACAGAAATAGGACCTAGTAGATATTCAAAAGTAGCAATGATGTGGTAGATAGACTACTAAATTTAATAAAAATATTTGCTAATTTCGTCGTTTCTTACTTATTGAATTACATAGAAAATTTAGGTCACCCTCCTAAAAGAATATAGGTACTAGATGTATTAAGAATTTTACCTGACTACATGAGACTATTACAAAGAACTAAAGCAATTTTAGATTACGCCGTAGAAACGCCTTAGTTAAAGCATAATGTCATTTTAACCATTTTAATTATATGGCGGGGGCTAATTACGATTTAGATAATCGCAGTTGTTACCTTACAAAGTAGCGTTCATTAGTTATTTTGTTTGTGTTTTCACTAAAGGTATCTACGGTACAATAAATAATATATATTTCTAATGAAATACACATTTATATCTATATATATCATTTTCATGATTATAGTTTGTTCCATAAAATTGTTATTATATTATACATAGAAAATTCATTTTCATATCAAGTATTTTAATGTATAACCATAATTAATCTTTAGCATTGAACTAAATTAGTCAATAAATAATACGGCCATTACATTTTAAAACCTTTTAAATTTACATCAATAACCGATAATAAAAGCTATCAATTTTACATTGTAAAATAAAAAATTGTGAGATGTCCCGAAGAGAATCACGCATTACACTTAATTACAGCGCTAGTTGGTCGCAGTTAGGCTTTTGACGCGCAGAGACACGCGTATATCGTGACTCCGGCCAGTAAACTTAGTTTGTTGATAAAGTCAATTAGCAGTATCGAAGTTGAGACCCGTATCAGTCGACGTGGGCCCACCCTCGCGTCTGTCGCCGTATCAGACGACAGCCATTGGCCGGGCGTACCGCTGGGCGGAGCTTTGGACCGCTACATTTTTTATTATACATTACCGACCCGTGCGTAGGCGATCGAGCCATCCGCTTTATTCTCCACCAGTCGATTGAAGGTGTCGGTGTGTCATAGTTTATCGTGACTTCGAGCGTATCATGTAAATTGTGGCGTTTATTAGCAGTAAATCGTTGCTGTCAGCTGTTGTGTGACTTTAAGGACTTTTGAATTTAGTTCATCTTAGTGTGTTAGGTGTATTCGGTAAGTTTTATTTATTTTATGGATATCTTAGTAAATCTTAGAGGGAATGTTGATATTACATTGTAAACAATTTTATGGTCCGGTTTAATATTAATGTATTTTTGTATCAATAAAAGTCTTACTATTTTATTAAAATAGAGACAGCTTTAAAATAACAGTTATATATATCCAATACCAAATTAGCATATTTACCCTACTATATAATTAAAATAGAAAAAAAAATATTAAGAAAAAAATTATATATGCAATATTTTCATTTACATTTAAACGAAACTAATGAGGTTGTTTATAATATTTATAATAATTTACACGTCTGTCCCGCTGTTTTGCCAATTACTAACTTCCAAACGATTATAGAAAATTGACACTATTTTCAACAAACGTGTCCAACACACAAAGTGGTAATTTGACGGCGCCTTTAATATTTTTGAAATCAAAAAACCATAACATGTGATATTTTAAAGGCATTTGCATAATTAGGTGAATTTTATTGCTTTATTGAATTAGGGCCAACGTCAGAACCAAAATTGAAAACAGCAGGGGATCTTGTGTTGTTAATTTTGTTTATAGCTTGTATTATGGTCAGTTTTGAATTTTATTCTCATATCTCAAGTTCTATAAACGATATAACAATAGTACATTTACGCTATTGATCACATTTTATATGGGTTTTATAGAACCGGCCTATTGAAGACACCATTTATTCTCTTTATAAACGCGTAAAGCCTCTTGTGATGGTTGTAGGCTGACTTTATAGTTGATGGTGGATTCTCTAATGATTTTTTTTCACTTGTAGCAATTTCATTTTCTATTATATTACATTTCTGTTATGTTTTTTTTATTATAATCGTATGTTTTTTTTATAATGTTTACGTTCATTATAACGTTCAGCTTTATCAATTTTTAATTTCACCCATATTGCCGACGCTCCATTGCAAGAATAAATTTATATGTGAAAAAAACTTCTCATTTTCAGTTAATAATAAAGTAGATAATATCGAAACGACTTTTTAATAATTCCTACAGCTATTATGAGTTTGTAATTACTCGGCGAGATATCTTCATTTCAATATAAGTTACCTCACGTACACCTCCAGTGTTCACTAAATTGAGTTCTCACAGCACAATGGGTATTCGAATCAGTGATTCTAACAATTTTTTTATTAAAGGGTTGGCCGATCTCAATTCGATTAACATTGCCAGTTTTAATGGCCCCCGGCGTGCCCTTGGTTGTTAATGAAGTCGGTTGCCCAGGACGTTTTTGTTAGAAGGTTAGAGATCTCCATTCCCTAGTCTATATAAACCCTTACCGTGACTTGCATAAGCCTCTGAAAATCGAGAAGCATTGATTGCATTAAACTTAATTAGATCTTAATTAACATTTTGATTTTTCTCATTACACGCTACTCGGAGCTACCAGCGGCGTGTGTAATAGGAAAGTTGATTCCTCTAGATCTTATCCTCTAGTATTTCGAGTTGATCTTATGTTTTTTGTTTCATTATGGTGATGAAATTAGACTAAAACACGGCGGAGATTGATTGTAACGATTGTAACGTAAGAGATATGTGTTTTATTTTTAACCAATTATATCTGATGTTATTGTCTTGATTTCATCAAATTATGTAAATATTTCTTATTACCTGGTGGTTGATGTAAATTACGATACAAAATATAAAGGTACCTACGGTGAAAATTAACTTTGTATTTGATAATATTTTTAAAGTCTCTCACGATATTAACGTTAATTATAAAAGTAATTACCTATTGCTATAATATTACAAACCATATTTAATAAAGCGTTATAAAACATGTTGACATTTAAATAAATAACAAATAAAAGGTCGTTCATAATTCAATACCTACTTACATTTTGTTTGTCAGTCTATATTTTATCCCGGGCAATAAATTAAACATTCTTTAGATATGCTGTACGCGTTGAGTATGTAGGTTTGGAGTGAGGATCGTCAGGTAGCAGACAGGCATCAGTCAGTGAGTCACACACTTTCATCTTATCACCTATAGAGGTTATAATCCCGGACACCATTAATACTTAAGCCTAATGGACAAAAACTCCTAATCCACGGACAGACAAATTAAATTGCAAAATAGTTTCTACGAATCGGTAGTTTAGCTTGAGTTTTGTAATCTATTGTGTAGTTAGTGTTTATATCGTAATCTTATTTTTTGTGATAGCTTCGTCTATTAATATATAATATTTAATAGTTATTTATAAACAATATTTTTGTAATGTTCACCAATTTCAATGACAATCGAAATTGAAACGATCGCACATTCTCAATACCGACCGTCCTTGTTATATTTATTTATTTTTCAAATATTTTTCATCATCTGACATAGTTTTTTAAAGTTAATTAAAAATATAATTCCATATATCGTTAAATGTTTATGTTAAATAAAATAAAAAGCTCCTTATAATTAGTCAAGTGTTGAGGAACAAGGACAAATGGACAGATTACTCTAATGGATCACTGAACCGAGGTAATCCCGCAGGCGCCGCGCGTATCGCTTATCCTATTATGAAGTTATTTCATATCAAACAACCCGGATTTTTAAACAAAATGGTTATATATATGTTAAGAGTGCTTCGATGACATTATTTTATGTCGTGGATAATAATTACTCCAAGAATTAATGAAATTTAACTCGCAATGCTTCGAGTATTCGGTGGAAAGTGGTGACACTAGGTTCCCAGGCTCCTTTTGCCTACCTTGCTAGGTCCGGAATACAGTGTGAAACTAAATAAATATTATTCTAAGTAAAATAGGTACTTACCTATTGTAAGGCATTTTTAATTATTGTAGATTATTTATTGAAGTGGTAAAAAAAATTAAAAGCTTTCAACCATATCGCGCTAACTAGATTTTAAATTCTTTTCTTTTTTTTAACATAGCTAATGTAATTCCGTATTTTAAATAGATAAATGTTAATATTTTCTATACAAATAACATTCTGAATATAAATATTAACGAAGGTTTCTAATCTAATATTTTACATTTATTGATTTAAAAAAGGAACGAAAGGAAAAGTCTGTCGAAATCTTTTTTTTTGTACTACAAACAAAATTATAAAAGAAAATATGGTACAGTCTTATAATATTTTCTTTTTCAATGAGTTAGTCTGTACATATATTAATTAATAATAAAATTTTCAATAATAATTATAATTTGCGCAATTATCAGAGGCCGCGGTAGTTGTGGCCACTGACGCATAAACGTGCTTGTCGATATTAATTGCGAGAGTATTAATTGAATACCGTTACTAACAGCCAGCCTGTTGCTGTGTAAAAAACGTAATTAAGAACTCCATTATTTTATTTATTTTTTGCTTGCCATAAAATTGTACAATCAAAATAGTAAGATGGCCGTTTCGATTCATTTTGTTTTATGTTCAATAAAATAAACATGTGAAATTTATATATTAAACGGCTATGTATACATTTTATTAGATCTGTCAATATCTAGTTAATTTTTTTATTAACTGACATAAAATTTACAGCAAAAATTAAATTTGTACGTAAAAAATATATCAGTGTCAGTATTCGAAACTGTTTGGACATTTATATTAAGAAAAACGTTCATTAATTTTTTTACACAAACTTTGCTTGATACGAATATTAAAGATTATCCTTAACACAGAAATATATACCAAAAAGAATAGAGTTAAGAAGCTAGTTAGTAAACGTGGCGTTGAGTTACGCTGCGCAACACGTATTGTCTTCATCCCTCTGCCTACTCTGCCAGGTGGAAAAGGGTGAACATGAATATAAAGAAGTTTGTCAATACACTTCCTATTTAATCCTAGAGTACTATTAAAATAATTATTAGATCATAATTGATTCTGTAAAATGAAAGTTTTCTAAGTATTAAACTAATGGAGCGGCAACATCTAGCTATGTTGAGGCAAACGAACCCAACACCGCTTACTTTGTAAAAAATCTGTCATTGTACCGAATGACCGGCGAAATCAATCAACAGCAAATATATCCAATAAAGAAATAAATGCTTATTTAGTTTGCGAAATCTATTAATTTCTAAGTTTTATGATTCATAATACTAAGTATATACTTTAGTATGTACTGTCAATGTTACCATATAAAAAAAATATGTAGCAAATGAGATGATAAGTATTTAAAAAAAATCTATAAGATATATTTTTTTCACATTTGTGCGTTAGGTTTACTTTTACGTTTCGCCACTAACATGCTAAGTCCATGACTTATGACGTTAACACCTAACACTAGTCTGCCTTTATCTTATTTATAAAAAAATATACTTATTTCATAAAACATATTAGTAAATTGATTCTTTTTTTCGCGGGTAGACATCAAAGTGCACAGACGTGTTTTTTGGTAGCTCTAAATTATTTTNCAAACGAACCCAACACCGCTAACTTTGTAAAAAATCTGTCATTGTACCGAATGACCGGCGAAATCAATCAACAGCAAATATATACAATAAAGAAATAAATGCTTATTTAGTTTGAGAAATCTATTAATTTCTACCTCTATATCTACCTACATATATGCGTTTTATGTTTCATAATAGTAAGAAGGTACATACTTTAGTATGTACTGTCAATGTTGCCATATAAAATTATGTTATGTTATTATGTTATATGGGGGTCTTCAAAGATAGAGTGAATAGGTATCTTCTAGGCAAGCGTGCACCTCAACAACGCTCACCAGACTTGATGCGGTCAAACGCAAGCCTATTCAATATAAAAAAAAATGTTGCAAAGGTAATGATATGTATTTAAAAAAAATCAATATGATATTTTTTTCACATTTGTGCGTTAGCTTTACTGTCATGCTAAGTCCATGACTTATGACGTTAACACCTAACACTACTCTGCCTTTATTTAATTTACAAAAAAAAAACTTATTTCATAAAACATATTAGTAAATAATACTTCTTTATATACATAGTAATATTTACGAATAAATAAAGTACTACTTTACTTTGTGCCGAGTACGCACCGGCGCGTGCGCAGCAGATGCGGCCGCAGGTGGCGTACTGTCACGCTTCATAGCCACCGATATCAACCGATTACTAATTTGCTGAAAAACCATAGGAAAAGATGGTAATAAGGAAAAGGTTGACCAATTTAATCCGGCAAAGCTAACAAAAACAACTAAAATAAACCGATAAGTTTTTAGCTAAGCTATAAACGATCGACTTTTTAAAATAAATTTGCATATGTTATAGCTTATCTGTAAATTTGAAGATACTATGTAGGTTTTTTGGACTATTTTAAAAAAAATATTTAAATTAATCGCCATATACACAGCTTAATACACACTAAAATTAAAATTAAAGGCAGAAAGCAGAGAACAGGGAATCTTGCAAACGGCAGAGAATTCAGAATATATATGGGCTGATATACATATTACTTTTCTATGTAATTTCTTTTCATTGCTACCTAAATAGATGCAAACGCGTTAGAAATTTAAGTATTTTTTCAATTAAGCTAAACCAACTTTGTTAATAATGTATAAACACAGGAATGAATTATACAATTCAATACATTATTAATCACTGATAACAACTTTACCTATATAAATATATCAATGATTCATTAAAATTAATTTCCGCTATGACAAATTAGAATTAGAAATATAACTTTTGTATGTGAATCATTCTGATATTGTTCTAAGAAACAGATATCTTGTAATACTTGGTTTATTTATAATTCAATACAATATTTTATTAAAAATAGAATAATTTTCCTGTTTTAGTAATTTATCAATTATAAGTTATGGCCGTTATAGCGCAGCGGCATTTTCTAACTACAAATTTTAGGGCTGTGGGTTCGATTCTCACTCAGTGGAATGAATTAATTTCGTCGTTTAAACGTTGTAGGAAAATAAAACGCCGTAGTAAGTTCCGTCACTCAAAAAGCAATATTTGGAAATTTTAGCGGAAAGTGGGAACGAAATATCTTATTATGCTCCTTTCTTAAATTCTCTTCATACAAGATTCCTATCGTGAGAGAAGAGAGAAGCCAGATAGATTATTTGGTGGTAGTGTTTCATGGACTAAAACATTCAGCCTATAATCTTACATACAAGTTACAATGTTCTCTATCTTTCTTCAATAAATTTCTTTTTAGGTAACAAATTTAAAAGTTTATTGAAATTAGTATCTTTACAAACATGTCACTTTATTATAATAAATATTTTATGTAATACATTTGCATTCTTCGCGTGCCATAACCTAAAATGCTAGTAACCTATATAATGGACTTATTGACATAAAAATTAAGTAGATAACTCATAAAATGATCATGGATTTAGCAATAGTTGTGCCTTCAACCGAATTTCCAAAATGTATAACGAAATCTTGATACTAGTGTATTTCTATCTACCCTGAATTCAAAGAAAAAGCTTGAAACTGCTTTTTTTATTCGTTACTAACAAATTTCTTATTGAGATATTTCAATATGTCCGACTTCGTCCTAAATAACCAATAGATTTTGATTGGCAATTTAAAAATTAATAGCATCATTATATTGAATGAAATTTCTCTGAATACCTGACCAGGGACCAGGGACCAGGCTGATTGTAATAAAACAAATTTACCGTTAAATTGACTTAAATGCAATTATCAGTTAGTTAATTAGATCTTCGTCATAGCCCAGTAGTTATTAGCTTTGTTTTATCAGAGAAATAATTGCGTTCATTTGACAGATTGTAAATGAGAAACTGTAAATACAATTTAATTCACCTTTTTGTTCTTCATCAATAAGTTGTCACTACGAAGGAATGAAACTATTATATAAATATTTTTTAGTTTCCTCGAGTGGGAATCGAACCCAGGACTTGTCGTTTACAATAGCAAGCTTGTGGCCCTGCGCCACGACTGGCCCCAATAGAGTCTCTATGTATATACAATATAACTATTATATAAATGCGTTTTATTACTTTTATGTTTTTTAAATTACATCATGTAAGGTCATAGCAAATAAACAAATGCTATTTGAATTAATGATAATTAGATAGTACGAGAGCAAGTCTGCAGACAATGCTATAAAGGTCATGGCATTTGTTTCTTCAATATTACATAGATTAAAATTAATTGTTAGGCACAGATTAAAAAATAATCATTTTAGAGAATGAAATGAGACAGATGGAGAGAAGAACAGTTCAAACAGCTATAATATATGAAAAATGCCAAAAAAAATCTTATATTAAAAAACACTAAAATTTAACCCCCTCTAAATAAAATATAGATACGTTTCAAAATATGACCGAGGGGGGAAAAGGAAAGCGAACATGCACATTGCAATTTAGATGAGGAAGTGCGATACCAAGTTAAATTATGCCTGACGACTTTCAGTTTAGATGTAATTTTATTTATCACACAATTATATTTTGATATTAGATAACTATTGTTGATAGCTTTTGCGATTGTTCGAAACACTCGTCGATGTATCTAATGACTATTAATTATGTTTACATTTGTACTGTGCATGTCAATTGTACTAACGGTCGTATATAGGACTAGCTTTTGCTAGTGGTTTTGTCCACGTTTTCAAATGGCAATGTCTAAGATTTATATTATTTGTATTATGTGACATATGGCTGATTGAGGTCAGTCGTGGTGCAGGGTACTAGCGTGTGACTGTCAACGCGACAGGTTGTGGGTTCGATTCCCACTCGATGTAATCAAATATTTAATAATTTCATTTGTTTTATATCTTATCACTGCTGTTTAGTTCTATAAAATCAGTATAAATGTCATCTGATATATTCATTTATTAAATGTACTTTGTGATCAATTTTCACAATTTTTTTTTATTTAAACAGAGAAAAGAAATACATTTCCGTAGAGCCCTATTTAATTTTCAAAACCATTAATGCTAATTGTAGTTATACATATATATGTACCTAATGATTTATTTTTCGTTATAGTTAAATATACCAACAATGGGAGTATCAGATACCGGTTCACCCACTACTCCAGATCTCTCACCTCACGCCCCTGACCGTCCAGGATCGGGAAGTGGAATGGATGATGAAGACATCCCCAGAAGGAAGCAGAGACGCTATAGAACTACCTTCACCAGTTACCAGCTCGATGAGTTGGAAAAGGCATTCGGAAGAACACATTATCCTGATGTTTTTACAAGGTACTTTTTTATTTACAACCAATTTAATTTAAATTATACATAAATTATGACAAAAATTGTCATTGAGGCTCACCACTAGATTTATATATAATCTCAATAATTTATGTCATTAAATGGTAATTTATTATAAGAAAAATTGTACAAAAACAAATAATATAATTTTGTTTTAGGGAAGAGCTGGCTTTGAAAATTGGTCTTACGGAAGCAAGGATACAAGTGAGTGAATTATTTTATTCTTTAAATTAACTTTTTCGTCCTACGAAAATGGTAGCGCCCTTTTAAGGTGTCCACATAGCGGCTTCATCGTCACAAGTTGAAATTACAACATTTAATTGGATATTTCTCAATATGTCCTTATTCAGGAGGGTAGGACCTGTAAGATTTTATACAAAAAATATTAATTAAAAGTAACATTTTAATCTTTAGCACAGCAGTATGTAACATAAAACACAGTTTATATAGCGAGCCATGAAAAATAATAAAATCAATTACAATTATTATATTTAATGAGCTCCTGTTAGTTTGTTTGTAATATAGGCAATCTTTGTGTCACGCGGTTTCCCGAACACGGCAGTGTAGGCGAAGGGAACCTCCGTTCCCCATTTACCGCCCAATTATTTAGGCAAATACTGCTAATAATTTTCATTATATTTAAACTGTTAATATAGAACCTGCTTGTCATTAAAGTAGCTTTCAACTACGGCTTTGTTCGCGTAGTCAAAAAGAAATAACCACTCGTACTCACACCACTTTATAAATGAAACCGGCATCTCAAGATCGATCTCAGAGTTGAATAGTTTCTGTGATTACCACACTTAACTAAACAAACTATTCAGCTTTATAATATTATAGTACAGAATAGCACAGATAGCACCTATAAATTGAAATAATATAATATTTTGCATTGTGGTCACACATTTAAAATAATTGGATTTCTTTACACGAACACATAAGGTAATATCATATATGTAGGTTATTTATTTCAAATTAATTTTACATTAAGCATACATCTTAACTTGTAATAACTTTATTCAATGTTTGTTCTTGCCTACGACTTTACTCGTTTCCGTTCCGTTGGTCCGTCAATGATTTTAGTTTGGTAATTTTTTTTTAATTTAATTATTTTTAGAACTGTGGCATAAGGTTGCCGTAATTATTGTATATTTTGCGTATATATTTGATATATAAACTAACTCATTCTGTTCCACTACGAATCCAATGACACGTTTTTTATAACCGGTCTAGGAAAATAAAAAACAATTTCACGTGTTTTCCGCATAGCGGGGTAAGCATAGATTAACCTAATGTCTATAAAGATATGCCGTTTTCTTCTCTTCGAATTAAAGACATTACGCGTAGTATGGCGTAACTCAATACCACGCAATGTCTGTCTGTTCGTGGAAAGATTGCACCACTATGGCGTAACTAACTAACTATACACGAAACAAAATCATGAATTAATTATACCTGCATACGTATGTTTTCCATAATTATCTATTTACCTTTTTACTAAAAACTAATAAAGAAACACACTATTACAATATATTAAAACGTTAATGAAGAAGCGTTATACAACGTTTCTTGCAAATTAACAGTAATAATGACATATAAGATCCGCGTCGGACGAATCAAAGGGATGAGATTAGTTTTTACTCTCCTATAATGGAGTTAATTGCAGCATGAAGTTCTTAATAAATGTTGTCACGTATGGACCCGGCATTGTGGTTTTTTGTATGGACGTCGTTATTGTGTGGAATATTATAAAAGATGTCAAAAGGTGCCGAGGTGTTTTTAATGCAAACTAAATATATTGAAATTCTGTGTAAAAAGGCGTGCGAGGCTGTGTGGATACATGGGCGACGATTGTAGATGGTAGTTGTGGGATCGATCTCTATTCGGGGTGATTATAAATCAAAACAAATCCGCTTCACGCTCTATCCCGCACATAGCAACCCTGCTGTCAGAGCAGGGAACCTAGTACTTACGTAGGCAGAGGGAACCTGGTGTTAAGACTGTTAAATAGATATTTCACTTCCTCGAATGGGGATCGATCCCACAACCGTCGCGTTACAATCACACTCTTGCCGCTGCGTCACGATAGCCTTCGGGGTAATTGTTATTAGAACATATTTTTTATTATATACCTACGAAATACTCATAATTAATAAAAGGGACTAATGTATGTTGATTATAGGCAAAAAGCTAGAATGAGTCAGATTCAATTTTACAAATGCATTCGTAGGTATAGTATATAATTTAGATTACGTGTCCTATAATTAAAGGTGATTGTTTCCTTTATTTACTGGGTTTTTATTATATACGTACTCGTATGTACAAATAATGAATATTGAAATGGCATCATCGACGCTATTGTACCTAAAGATTACACAGGCATTTTTGTGGGTCAGTATCTGACAGTGACCGTGGTAGCTGGGGTTTGATTCCCACTCGGGGTTATGAGTTATGTTCATTTCTTCAGTCTGGTAAAACATTTGTTTATTTATTTAGCGCTATATCTTGCACATAGAAAACTGTACTAAGAAAATTTAAATTAGGCATATACATAGTTAGCTTAGAAATACCGATATTTTGGATTTTACGTCTTAAAGTCTACAAGCAAAGTTGCGAGCGATGATTAGTTCGATTATAAAGGCCTAAGCATCTCCAGTAAAACTCGATTGGAATTTTAAAGTCCTCTAAGATTTATGGGCAATAGCCATATATTCTATAATATTAGATCGTTGTTTACAATGAATATTGTCGTAAATATTGTAGACATGACTTAACAACGTGATTAAATCTATGATATGTAGGAAATTTTATTAGATTATGTCAATTTTAGACACGAATAAAATACTGTCAATGAACGTAAAGCGATGTGAATGCAATTTTTTAGGGTTCCGTACCTCAAAAAGGTAAGAATGGAACCTTTATAGGATACACCATTTTATATTTGTAGTTCATATGATACAATATGAGTGCATACGTCCATAAATTTAAGTTTGTCAATTTTTATTTTTGAAATTGATACGGTACCCTCGGTGGGCAAGTCTGACTCTCTTTTCCTTTTCAAATGAAAAATGCCTTCCCTGGTAAAAGTGGAACTCACGACCTAAGGGTTGTATCTAATCGATAGACTAACAAAAGAAGATTGGCAGCATTCGTTATTATATTAAAAAGAAATAGTATCACATAAATTCTCATCTGAGAAGTCAGTCCCACCGTTCTACACATAACATTACTTAACTATACTCCACATATGGTGGTCATAAATACATTTTCTATCATAGAAACAGTAATAGCAATTGCAATTTACATTTTTGCAGTTAATAACCTATTAACCAACGTTTACTTATATAGTTAAATCGTTTTTGCACGAATATGCACACTATAGTAAAGGACTAGCTTAATTATATTAGTATTTAATAAAAGTTTTAATTACGTAAAAACCAATCAATATTACAAACCAAAGAAATCCAAGTAGCCAGCTAATTAAAGGATTACTTCAGTCGGTTGATAAGTTGCAAAACTAGAATTCGTTTGAAATAAAAATTGTTACCTGTCAAAGATAAGATTAATCTTAGTTATATAGCGATAAATTTAATTTATTTATTAAGTAATAGTAATTAATCATTATTATAATAATATGGACGTGGAGGACTTTCTAAACGTTTGTGTCATAATTGTTATTGTATGAAATATGAATATAGCAAATGTTTATGACTTTTCCTGTATTATTTTTTTCGTATTCATGAACGAGTTTGACCGCGTCATAAAAGCTAAAATGTGACGGAAGTTCGTTATACGTATACAAATATATTTCGTGTGAAATTACCTCAGGATATCCTCATGGTTCCCGTATTGCGTAAATTGGTAATCCCAGAAACTCTATAAGAAAAAAATATATGAAATACCTACATACATGTTTTAATTAAAACTTTGAATGTATCCAATTTGACGAGGAAAAATATGTGTGTTTACCTGCTACTGATATATATTATCAAAAATATTAATACAATATTTAGAATTTTCAATTTATTAATGGTATTTTATTTATATAAAAAAATAAAAAAGATGGTAAAAAATATAAGTAAATTTCTATTTATAATTCTTAAAATCTATATACCTACCAAATATATTTGCGTTATCACTGTCAAACTATATTCTTATTGAAATGCTTAACCTAAAACTTAAACCTAACACTTATAAAAACTGATAAAAGTTGAGAAGTGAAACCATAATGCAATCAATTATATCTTTCCTTCTTAGGTATGGTTCCAAAACCGTCGTGCCAAGTGGCGCAAGCAGGAGAAGGTGGGACCACACGCGCACCCCTATAGTGGTTACCTGAGCAGCGGGCAGCCGCTACCGACGCCCACGCTGCCCGTGCCGCCTCACTCTTTAACGCAACTTGGATTTGGACTGAGGAAGCCTTTTGATAACGCTCTGGCTTCATTTAGGTTTGTTATTACTTTCTTCCTATATTGTTTGTTGAGCTATATATACGAATATGCCATAAGTAAAGTAAGTAGAGATTCTCTCTCTATTTTCGACTTACTTTTTTAATGACTAACGATTCTTTTAATAATTGATTTATTATAACAATCATGATATAAATAATGATATGAAACAAAATATTATTTTATATTGCCTAGAAAACACCTAGTCTAATAATAACTTATTTTTCCAACAGGTACGCAAGTTCACCATTATTCGGCGCACAATACCTTCCACCTTTAACCCGACCTCCCCTATTCGGAACACCGTTGTACGCAACCTCCCCGCATTTCCATTCGATCTTCGCTAATCTTGTACCGGAACCTCCTAGACTGTCACCTGAACAGTCTCGATTGTCACCAGAGGTTATACGTTCCCCAGCTCCCTCTATTTCTCCACCCATCTCCCCTGGAAGTGAAACTGTTCCTCCACCTGAAGATGTCAGAACCACAAGCATAGCGGCTCTGAGACTGGCTGCTAGAGAACATGAGCTGCGATTGGAACTCCTAAGGCAGAGGGCTGACCTTATTTGTTGATCGCATTAAGTATTTTAGTTTATAAAGTGTAAAAATTTTTATAACTTGGTGTAAATATGTAATTAAATTAGATTTTGTTTATTATTTTGTTCTTAACTTTCTAAATTAATAATTATAATGTCTTGAAACATTCTTCAATAATTCTATTTCAGTTAAATAATTAACGAGAGTGATTTTTATGTTTTTTCTTTCTGTCATGAATTAAGTATGTAAGTTTATAAAATAATAATTAAATAAGTTTTTTCTTGTATTGTAAATTATTCCTTTTTTGTCTATTATTGTAAATTGTATACAATTAGTGCGTATTCTTAACTTATTACTCAGTGCGCCTCGATCAGATGAATGCGTTGTTGAATATTTATATAATAGTAGTAATTGCTACTTTATTATTGTATGTAAATTAATTCCGTCCTTTGTAATTTTTTATGTATAATTTTAATATGAATAAAAATATTTTAAGATTATATGTGGTGTTTATTTCTACAATCAATCAACTTAATATAAATATATAATAAATCTCAGAAATTACATACTTGTTTGTATTGCAAAATATTTTGACAATAAAATACTATTAGTTACTGCTTAGTAAAATGTGAAATTGAAGTCCTTATCTAAACGAGACACGATCCTGTTGCGAATAGACCACTCTGACTGCTAAAGGATGCTTAATTTCCTCTTTTTTCATCTTCACGCTTATATATCCCGATATATCCCGCATAAAACATTATGATAAAGCACAAGCTTACCAATCAATATGTGGTATGTAGTATTCAAAGTTCGAACTCTCGAATTACGTAGGCGTATAATGCTCATACATTAGATATGTTTTTACAAGACTAGACTATAAAAAAAATAAAAATAAATACGAATGGCATTTACACATAATTAACATAGCTAATTATAAATTATATAATCAACGCATTTTTAATACAATATTTGTCGAGAGTCGTTTTTGTATTGACGACCCGAGTGTCGCAACTGTTGTCTAGTGTATATACGGGTAGCAATCCACTGCTACCAGTAATAATAATAGCAATTTAAAAAATTCAATAAATTTATAAATATAAACTCTAGGTACTGAGTCAAAATACACTTGTACACTTCGCAATTGTCACAGTGTGAATAAATTAATAAATAAATAACACTTTCTCCTAAAAACCTCATCTTAAATCGTGATTCACGTTCATCATGATTCATTCCAATGCAACCCATCATCAATACACCAAGGCCGGGGCCGGGTGAAGGGATGTGCTAATTAGCTGACCTAGGACCTGCGGTCGACGTGATGGCGGACTGCCTAGCTCGTAATTTACTGAATTAGTTAATTTTTAAATTACATAGTGACGAAATAACTAGTTATTTTATGAATTATGGTACTCGTGCTCTGTTAATTAGATAGAGTACATCTATGTTTCTACTATATAATGGATAGAATGTGCTGCGTGGAGCTGAAAAAAAAAGAAAAAAAAATACTAAAATAATATTTTTGGCATGAGGAAAGCGGGGAAACACTGGGTTCATAGGTTCTCTCTGTCTACCCTGCTATCGGCGGAATACATAGTTGAAAAAAAAATATATTTCATTGGCAGAACTGGAAATGTACTTATTTAAGAGGGAGACATATAGTCTAGTGACAAACTCTACAGGAACTATTAACCCACTTGCCTAACAAGACTGACAAATGTATAATTATTTCTCCACGTGGACTTTTGCGCATAATCAAGAGTTCAGATACGTCCAAATCCGCCATAACGGCGTCTATGTTTAATTTGAATTTTATTATTCTTTAATTCAATATTTGCTTCGTAGATTATGAGGAATTTAGTATTTTATAGTCCATAATAATATGCTAATACTTGTGAAAGAGCAACGTTCAATAGCCAAACGTAATTCTAGAAATTAATCCACAAAGTTGAATCTAATTTAAATAATCTTGTTGTGAACTAAAAAAATCAATATGGAGGAGTTATTTTTAAAATGATATTTAATAAACATCAAAATTTTATTATAATTTATTTGACAAACAATTACACGCGTCCTTTGTGATGATAATGGCGGTTAGCGTAGCGTTTTACGATCCCAAACGGCCCGGCTAGTGATGGGCCGGCTAGTGATGACCCTATCGATATCGGTTTAACGAGTTCACATAATTATGAACAGTTATATTTACGTCTCATAATACTATAATGAGAAAAAATCTAAATACATTAAATGTCGTTTTTCAATTTTTTGATTTCACTATAATCACCTTGTTATTCTTCGTTTCGATGCATCGATGAGGTGTAAAACATCGATAATAATGAATGTTTTGTAAGATGGCAACGGTCGGTGCGTATTCTGCCTAACGTTCACTGATTTTGTACGAGGTTTTATAACTGGCCGTAAATTATACGTATATAGGCGTTTTGTTAGGACGACGGCGTGTTTCCATTTAAATTACTTTAATACGCGCCGATTTTATGTTGCATCTTAATAAGCCCGCTGAATCAATTTAGTTTGGATTTTGCAATATGACGTTTATTTTATCGATATTCGTTAACTATATTAGTTGACGTAAAATTTAATTCGATGCTGTCTCGCCTGATTTAATGATTGTTACTTTCTTAAAGTACATTTTGTATAAATAGTGTTTTAGAAAATACATAGTAGAATTAGTAACGTGTTTTACAAAGATTAAAAGGTATTATTGTTATTAAGCTGCATGAATTTATCCAATTTGGAGGATAACACTGAAGTTTTGTTAAGATTTAGAAAATCGAACACGAAATACTCGAATCTAAACAAACCCGACTTCAGAATAAAAATATTATTATTAAAATATTTGCAATTTTTTCAAAGGCCCATTAAGTAGTGTTTAATGTAGTATTTTCTGATACGACATGTAGATTGTAGAAAGAAGTAAACTTCAGGAATAGAAACTGAGGAAGACTACACTTAATGTCAGGTTGAACGGAGTCGAATAGAATCGAAGTAAATAGCCCAAGGGATAGGCCAAGGTTCACCTGTAGCTGCAGCGCCTTTGATGATGACTCACTAGTAATTTAATTGATAATGTTACCGTAGACCTGTGTTAGCGATTGTACATGAAACATCAATTTCTCTTGAATTTTAATGAATAATTTTCATTACAATTCAATTTGATTTTATATTAGCTATAGCCACAAGCGATTCCAATAATAATCTTAATTAACTTAATTAAGAACAAGCAGTGGGAAATGTGTGCACTTTCCCGACGAAATAATTAAAAACAAAATAAAATCCGATATAAGGTACATTTGTTTAGCCCAAGGCGAACATATGTTACCCTATTTACCTTTCTAGATCCAATTAATAGTAAAATTATTATACATAAACATTTATGGTGCCATACATTGATTACGAAAACGAGCGGCCGACTGTTTGACGAGGGAATTATATTAGACAAAATTAATCGATTTCCTACAGACAACTATAAAATGTTATTATTTATTCAGTTTTCTACTAATAAAGCGTCTCTCTGTCCGTTTTGAGTGAATTTATTGGTTTTGAAATTTAGTACTTTGTGATGGCTTTACTGTTGTGTGTACTTTATAATTTTTGATTGGTTTAAAATATATACATACTGTATAAACCTATATTACTTTGTTTTTCAGTAGAGAGAAAGCTCACTCTTATAGTTATATTTATGCAAGGATACTTCCCAAATCTGGAGAGATGTTCCGTATTAGAATTGGTGTCATAAAGTCTCACAAACTCTTAAGAAGGTTGTATACACTTTGCAAATAAAAAATAATAAAGGGAATAAATAACTTGAAACAAAATGTTTTTGATTTTGGTAGGCAGAGGGAACCTAGAATTAAGACACTGCGAAACCATGAAGACTTCCTTTCCTTCCATTTAAAATTAATTATAGCTAGTTGTAAAAGTCTCGTCATCGTTAATGGTAACATATGGGCGGGTTTGAGAAACGCTGACTTAATTGTTTGTTAACGTTTATACGTAGCCGAATTTCCTGTTCAAATTTCTTTTTATTTATTTTAAATTTGTACTGTAAAAACTTTTATTAATTTATGGAAGACTGAAATTGATGTTATTAAAAGAATAGTAGTTTAAATTTTGAGTTCTCAAGGTTTCGAGAAAATTATGCTTAAAATTATTAATTCGGCTCCACTCCGTTCCCAAATTTCTGCCGATTTTTATGTTACGTTTGCCTCTGTCGTGAATCACGGGCACAAGTCTTATGCTTGTGCCCATGATTCACGACGCCAATGGGTAAAAATTTAAGCTCAAAAATTTTTTTAGTCAAGCCTTAATTTTTTTAAGTTAAGCTCAATACTAATTTCTTTTTGCTTACTGAGAAGAGTTCAACATAGAATTGAACGGGTTACGTCCGACGAATGTTTTTTTGCTTCACAGCTATTGTAAGTTCCTATTAATTTAATGTCCTTGTGATATTCTTTCAAATAAAACTATTTATTATACTTATTATTGTTTTCTTCTGTACTTTGCCATATATAGACCTTGCGTGTTGGTTACAAAGTCAGCTTATTTTTAACTTACTGTAATACTCGTGTAGACATGTTCGTAAGCGTAGGTACCTATATACAAGTAGTTTATAGTAATTTATCATTTGTAGAACATTTATAATAATTGCACCCTTTAAACGTATTTAATAATTCATCATTAAAAGTTTTAATTATAAAAATGTAGTTATGGAATTTTCACCTTGCGTGTTATATTTTAATTGAGATATTTAAATCAGTATATAGATTTAACTTTGTAACTTTATATTATTACTGTCACTATGACGTCACAGACATCGGTTCAGTTGTTTCAAGTATCCATACCTATATTATAAATTCGAAAGTAACTCTGTCTGTCTGTCTGTCTGTCTTTTACGCAATCACGGCCAAACCGCTAATTTAATTGTGATAAAATACTCATATAGAGATACTTGAGGGTCTCGGGATGAACATAGGATACTTTTTTTTCTCATATTTGTAATATTTTCGATATATACCAATATATTAAAATAATTAATTTGACATGCAATTTATTCCGCCATGTTAGTAACAATCGTCGCTACGCGTTGCTAAGCAACGGCTTGCAAAGTTTGTTGTTTTAAGAAAACGTCACCCAAAGTGAGTTTGCTTAATGCATACATGGCGCGCGCCGATATAGATTTGTATACATCAACAAAAATTAGATGACTTCTATAATTTGATATTAATCCTAATGAAAATAAATATAAGAGTCACTTTTAGCATTTTATCTAGATGGAAATTATAGTTTACTGTATAACATTCTAATACATAATTAAGGAGATGTCTTTTAGAATAGGAGATATTTTTTCTAATAATAAATCTCCACTTATTATTATGTTTTTACTTATTTTAATTATTTAGGCTTATATTTTCGCGGGCGTAGCCGCGTCCGGGCCCACTAGTTTCCTATAATTATATTACTATGTCAAAACACTTATTTTTACCTCTTTCCATACGAACGACGAATTATGGCCTGAAGTAAATGGTGCGCCGATTTGGTGTTGAGATTTTTCTTACTTTGGATTTTTATCCATATCTTAAAGATTTTTATTCATATCTTAATCTTTTTATCCCGAGTGAACACAGAACTCGGCACTCATATTTCATTATTTTGTCAATGAAACATTTAACTTGGCTTGCATGGCATTTAATTTAACATTTAACTTGGCTCTTATCTTATTTTATGTTTATGTTTTTGATGGGATATAATATACAATCACTTAGCTTAGGTTTAAAAATACAAACTTGGTTTTCTAAGTAAATATTTGATTTATATATCTACTTATATTTTTATAGAGAGTAAGCAGAGAGAATCTGGTGTGAATAACGTCCTCGCTTTCCGCCCAAATTTGTGAGACATTGTATTGAGTTGCAGGGCTCAACGCCGCATTTAATAATGTAATACATTTTTATATTATGTATGAGTTTATCTAACTTTATAAAATATATGAACAGCCCGGCTATCAACGCTAGTATAGGCATGGAGCTTATTAAAATGCTAATTCGCTTTGTTTATTGCTCAAAACATAACACATTTATATAATTTAAAAAAATAAGACGGCACGTTTGTTGGATCGTAATTTATCATTTACTGAAATATAATTTTTAAATAAATTAATTTATTATATATGGTAGGTAGGTACATGGTAATGTCTTTTTTCTCTCTTCAGCTTCTCACTGTATCTCGCATGTAGCTGTGTAGGCAGAGAGTGTTAAGATACTCCGTTCCTCTAATTTTCACTGAATTCTGGAGGCATTATTAGTGGCGGAGCTCAATCCCGCTCTTTGTTTTGACACCAGAGTGAAGAAAAAAAAATCATCTCCTCGAGTGGGAGTCGAACCCACAACCTGCCCTTGCGCCACGACTGGCCTAATATATATAAGTAAAAATAAATATACTAGACACTTTGAATGAGATATCTTTTTGTTTAGAAGGTAGGTAGGAAGGTGAAATGATGAGTTATACTGTTTTCTAGTAAATATAACATCATTTAATCTATGAAAAAGCGAAACTTTATTATATTAATGCAGACAAACATACAGCCACTTCCTGTGCTCCAAACATAATTGGCTAAAAGTCAGATTACATAAATAAAATAAATTACATTACTACAGCAATACAATCAAAGAGGAAAGGGTTTACATAACTTAATCTATTCAATTAAAAAACGCCTACAAATTCTAAATTAAATATAAACAAAAAAGATTAATCATAATCAACTATTATAACGAATCATCGTTTACTCTCAAATCCCGACCACGAATTCCGACCAAATTAAAACTAATTTATGTTGATTGAATTTATAATAGAAACTATCAACAACTTGGAACACTAAGTTTTTACTTCGATTTCGTTTGTAGATTTTTAGATTATTTAATTTAAAAGTAAAGGACTTAGATTGCACGTAAAATTAATATTTGGTAACGAGGCAAAGCGCGGTGTTGAGTTTTGCCACTGAACTCGCAATGCCTCCAAACTTTGTGTTAGTTAGTGTTTTAATGGGAACGGACGCTCTTAACACTAGGTTCCCAGATTCCCTCGGCCTGTAGCATGGTTGCTATGTGCGAACAAACGAAAAACAGCGTGAAACTAAAAAAAAATATCATTGTTACCAACCCCTATTTTGATGTTAGAGAAACTCAATATTTGTAATTTAGCAAATTTTGATAATTTCAAAGGTGGTTGGGTGGAGAGAAGAGCTAGGATAGTAGAGGCGAGGGTTACTGTGCATTTCAAAGCAAGCAGATAGCGTCGTAGATGTAGCTGCAGTGCTATCAGCGGAGACGGCACGGTAATGTAATAGAATCCTAATTATTGTTTTCTTCAGTAACATTAATTGCGAAATTGACATATTTTTGTTAACTCCCGACCTAAGCAGAGGGGTGTATGTGTGTCTCCAAATGTCTGCCGATGGCATCGTAGCCATGATTCAAGGAAATATTTTCAGTTCTTCCGTTAGAACATTTTCATTTGTTTGTCGTAATTAGTTTTTTTTTTTGGAAATTATTATGGACCTACACAGTTTCTACGTGCTTCGTAATGAATTAAGATCATTCTAGTGTGTAAAATAATAAATACAATATATATATAAAAATGAACTCATTCATTTATTCGTGGAAAGGAAAAACGTCGAAACGCGAATAATGCTAACCGATAACGTAATAACAAAACATTTATAATGCGATTCTATTTCAAATTCAGATTTACAAAACCAATCTTTAGTTTAAAGTTATTAAGAACGATTATTGCGTGTAACATGAGTATAAATTTAGCTATGTTTTTAAAGGAAAGGTTCACTAAGGCTTTCCATTAGTGGGCACGCGCCGGTTTCGATACACGAATGACATTTAAAGGTACACGACTCGCTTCGTCGAAAATTGGAACGTCTCAGACAATATAAATGGTGTCTAGACTTTCAGATATCGTTGTTCAATACATCACAAGTATACTATAGATCTTTTTTAAATCTAAAATAAAGATTTTATTTATTATTATAGATATCTATCTATTAATGGATAGTAAATTGATAATTTCTTTTAACAATATGAATAACCGATTGAAGTTACAAGTATAATCGTTACTAAAATGTATATAAATATTTAAAAAAAGTTATTTTTTTTACATTAAAAATTAGATACATGAAAGTATATTACGTAAAGCAATTGTATAGTAAACTCGAATAAAAAAACAGAGTGAGAACAAAGAAAATCTATAAACTACCTGCCCAGACCTAATCTACTACTTTGCATACACTATCAGATTTAAGCTTCCACTCGGGATAGTAATATTCTATGTCTATGAATCGAAGAGAGAGTATTAAAATACAAGAGTCCAGTAGTGGCGTAGACGCACAAGCGTTTTATTGAAACGTGAGGTTATGGATTCGATTCCCACTCAACGAAGGAAATATTTAATTAATTATTTTATTTCTTTTTTGGTGTAGAAGTAAAGCTGGGTGTTGAGTTCCGCCACTCATCACGCAATTCCTCCAGAACTTAGCGGATAATAGGGAACGGAGTGTCTTAACACTAGGCTTCCTCTGTTAACCCTGCTCTGTATGGGATTGATCAATTCAATATCCTATTACAAAAAAAAGAACAAAAGCTCTATCTAAGCTTCTATATCCATTTCTTACAAGCAATATACGATGATGTCCCAAGAGGCACGTGCCTATAATAGATCAGAGCAGCCAATGACCGAGGCTCAAAGCAAACAGAGGCTTGGTGTAATGGCTGAGGGCTGCGGTCGCGGAAGTCGCGTGCGCACTAACTCGCGCAATAACGACTGTAACAAGTAGATTACATCGATCTAGGAAGATTGGTGGAAATGTTGTAGTGGTATATATAATTTCTTAATTTGGCTGCATTTTATGGATATCTAAGAATATAATTAAAACATTATTTAATTCTTAAGTATTTTATTCTAAGATCATCATGGTAGGCTGTTGTAGCGGAATGGGATAATGTGGAGAATGATGTTTGTGGGTGCTATCGCCACTCGGAGGAGAATATTTCAAATTCGGGCGGAAAGTGGATTTTTTTGATAGGTCAACGTACTTTGTTGTGAATTTTTGAAAAAGCACTTGAAAAAGTCGCATTCAAGTTGTAATACAATTTTCCCTCGTCTTTACTTTCTTCCAAATAGTAATAAGGATAATAAATCAATTTAAATAATATTTAAAAATAGACATCGGGACCGAGAGCACCGTTGGACTGTGTCAATGGAACAAAAATAGAAAAAAAAACTCCTATCTTGTTCTCTAAATAAAGAAAATATATAAGGATAAAATACCTACAAACTTTTAATTATAATACAAAAAAAAAATATTCCGGTCATCTGATTTTTAACATACCTCCATGACAACCGATAGGGCAGTGAGAGAACCGCAATCGGATATTCTGTTTGTCCATCCATCCGAGACAATTATGGCCAGAACTCGATTATTACAAGGAAAGTAAGCTGAAATTCGAAATACCCCTTTACATAACGCTTAAAAACAATATTAGAAGCAAAGCTAATTTCTATAACGATTTCCAATAACTTTTTATGATTATCACGTAATTACAAAAACTGCTCGCCTTTCTTCGAGAAAATATAAAAATTATAAGTGGATAAACTAGACTTAAACGACGATTTGATTTTTATTGCGCTTTTATTTATTTATTGGTAAAATCTGAACGAAATGCGTGATTCGTTGCTTGCTTTTTTCAACTATTAAGCAATCTCAGCAATTTTTTTTATTATTTTGCTGTTAATAAAAGCTTAAAGTTTATTTTAATGAACTATTATTTTTTTCTTAAATATTTAATCTTTGAATGTTTTTATTGAAATGGTAATTGATTTATTAATTACCTGGAAATTGTTTCTCGAGTGCAAGAAAATCGTTACAGCCCTTTTTTGTCTTTAAAATTTCCACTTAGGTATATTATAAAGGCAATATGCAAAGGGATTTTTTTGAGTTCCATTGAGAATAAATATTTTATTCCTAACTACCTACTAATTTAACTTAAAAGGTATCTAACAAAATATGAGGCCTATATTCTTTTACATTATTTACAACTACATCTAGGTTTTCAAAGACTGATATACTGCAGCAATCACGTGATATTTCACAACAAGCAATTATCCTATTCTAATCTTAAAATATTGACTTACCATAGCTAGTTTGTGGTGAGTCGAAATGGTCATTAGACTTTTGAGGTTTCTTTGTAGAAGCAATGTTGTATAATCACTGGTATTACGAGGCCTTCAGGAAAATAGTCAAGAGTTTTAGTAAAATTTGCATTCAGTTTTTTGACGTTGTAATTATCTTATTTGGGATTGGGCTGACAGTTTAGTGGTTAGATAATGCTCACCTAAGGTCGTGGGATATGTTTTCGGGGTTTCTTAACTCGGCTTATATGAATTTATTTTTCTATGGCTTTTTTATAAGTGTCTACTTAGTAAAAAGAAACATAATTTATTAGGAAGAGAAGACAGAACAACTTATAACTTTTTGAAATCCGATTGACTTGTAAACCTATCTGAATTTTTCTTGAAGAAATGTTTATGTTTATGTTTTTGAAACCTATAAACATAAACATTTCTTCAACAAAAACTCAGCTTATAGTCGGCCAATATATTTATTCAGGTCAGTCTTGAGAGGCACAACCGTGGGTGTGGGTTCGATTCGCACTCGTGGAAATTAAATATTTGATATTTTAACTTCTTCGCTTTGATATCAACGCAATGCGTCTAGAATTCAGCTGAAAGGTAGAAAGCGAAGTGTCTTTAATAGGCCACCTCTGTTACATGCGGGATCAGCGTGAAGCTGGAAAAAAATGGCATGAACATCCAGCTACCAACGCAGTGAATGAGTCGCTTCGGACCCTGTTACACTAATTACAAAATTTAATATGCCTACTCAACCTCCTTGTTTCGCAAATCATCGTCGTTCATTAATCCATACATTGTACAGGTGATAGCATAATAACATAATGTTAAACTTAAATTAGTATATTTAAAAATTATTAATATATAAAATTATAATTAATAATATATATTATAATAATAAATATTGACGATTGACGTTATTATGACGTATTTGGGAAATATTTGGATTCCAATTAGAATCAATTAATTGTTTATTATAATAAGTAATTTTTCCCGGTAGTAATGCAATTATAAGCCAAATGTGGTTTTGGAGTTTGGCACAATGCTATTATATGAAATATCTATGACATGGATAGAAATATGTAGTTCAACATATTATGTATTAAATATAGGTAAAATGCATTTTCATTCTGTATTTCTTCTGTGCTTCAAAGCTCGGCTGTTGTGTTCTTTCACTCAACACGAAATTCCTGAAGAATTCGGCGGAAAACAGGGAAAACTGCCTTAATGAAGAAAGGAGTGTCATTAGGTTCTCAACTTCTCTGTTTCCCGTGATATGTGCGGGATACAGAGTAAAGCTAAATAATAATAAAAAAAATTATATAATAGGTGAGATATTCTGTTCAACTAATATTCTAACTCTACGACCGTTCAGTAACTATTATTTAGTAGGTACGTAGTAACAAAATGACACACACGGAAAATACATAATATTTTCAAGAAAAATAACCTTAAACCCAATATTTCCCAATGAATAATTAAAACATTCAGCTTTAATTACATGCAATACATAAGCCATATTAACCAATAATAATATAGAGTCACTTCTGTGAACAACATTCCCGTGGCCATGTAAATTGAATTAGGGGGCGGGTACGACGCGTTGCGGTGACTGTGCGATGTGCGCAACTACGGTTATAAATTAGATACTAATTAATATATGAAACTGTATTTATTTATATATATAGGAATATTTAAATGAACCTGAAGTATTAAGATTTTGTAAGTTTTTAACCGACTTCTGTAAACGGAGGTTCCCAATTCGATTGTTTTTTGTTTGTTATATCAGAACTTTCAACTGGGTCTGGTTCGAGAAAATTGGTTCGATTTTGATTATTCTTTTTTAATTCAAAAAGAATAATCAATTTAGATTCAAAGTTTTTAAGTTAGGTCCAGTTCCAACATTGCCATTTATGAAAAAATCATATAAATCTTAAGCATTAAAGTAGGAGCGCGACAAATGAACGAATAACTTCTAACTTCAGCTTTTTAATTTATTGTTTGAAGTCGGTTATTATCGTTAAAAAAGCATTTTGCACTCTTGTTAAATGTGAGCTTTTCAAAATTCTTGCTAAGGATGTAATTCATTCAAATCATATAAGTATTACTATATTTAATTAACACTAAACTAAAATATAATATATAATTTTGTTGCATTTTAAGGATATTTTTCATATAAATTTCTTTAATAAATAAGTGATTGTTAGTTTATTAGACATTTTAGTCACGCTTAATGGGAGTCGTGATAAGATACATGGAGCTAATGGCAACATATAATATTTTTTTTAGATATAAGCTTTTTTTCGCATATGTAAGTGTTAAGGCACTCTGTTCCAATTCTCCAGTTTTCTAATAAATATGTTGTTCTGCGGTCACAGATATACCTGCAAAATGAGCTATATATTAAAAATATGACTTCTTCTTTTACGCTTTTCCTACATATAGCGATTTAGATATATAACTTTTTTTTGTTATTATTAAGATATTTCCTAATAATAATTTTATTTTCGGCTATTTGATTGATGACTTTATTATAATGAGTATAAGAATATCTCAGGCTAAATATAACAAAAAAATCTATAGAAAAATAATTTTACCTCAGAACTTCAACTATTTTTTCATGGACACAAACAGACAGACGAAGTATCTAATGAATGCTAGCTGATAACTAATAACTAAGAGAGCCGTTCCTACCAGCTCGGCGCCACAGCGGTGTATTGAAACAAAGGGGCACTGATTGCGCGGGAGTGACTTGCTTTAAGCACCCTTACCGTGAAAAATCGAGCAGGTTCTATATCCATATCCATATATGTCATAGAAGTCTCACTTAGTGTTAAAACACTCCGTTCAACATTTTGAAAGCAAAGAAATGGAAATATACATTTAAATAAATATTTCATTGATAAAAGTAAAATATTTTTCATAAATGGGGTTAATTATAGGGTAGGCGTAATCTGAAAATTATATAAGTACCTACTGTATAAGTATATATGTACAGTCTGTTTGGTTGAACACGCTAATCTCAGGAACTACTGGCTACAAATCAACAAGGTATTGGATAATTAATTTATCGAGGTAGGCTTTATTCTATATACACAACTACTAACAATTTTTATTTGACCACGGAGATGAATCTGGGGGTAAAACCAAGTATAAATATATACAACTAATGGTACCTATAGGCGTGCAATACGTGTGATGGGAAAAAAGTTTATTCTTCAGAACTCAGCGGAAAGTGGATAACGGAGTGTATTAACACTAGGTCTCCTCTGCCTTCCCTACTGTGTGCGAGAATACAGTGTGAAGCTATAACATAATAAGTGAGGACTACGCTTAGGCCAACTATAAAGAATCTGACTAAATTCTCATTATCATATAGCGAAATAAGGGAGGGGCGTGAATCATCATCATCTGATAATGATTATTTAATCTTAAACAGATTAAACAATGCTATTATTAAAAAAAATCATCTAAATACAAAAAAGTATCCTACTCATTTTCTTATAATTTACAAGTCGGCATATCATTTACAAAGGTAATCTATTTATTAATAAGAGATTTGTGTCGATACTTACAAACATAGACAACACAACAGAAGGCAAGAGGCCTCTTTCCAGAGGCCGGCGTCTTTGAGCGGTGCTCGAGCTAAATAAACGATGACCGGGCGTTTTCTCTCAATAAGATTTCTGGTACATGCCTGGTTGAAGAAACTGTGTAAATATAATGTGGAGTTGCAATTGGAACGTGTTTGAGTGATAGCTAATAGTTTAATACTCATGCTAGTTACGAATTCGAATCCTGTATTCAATAGAATATATGCAGGTAAAAAATGTAGAGTTCATTTATAGAATGCAGATGGAACCTGTGAACCTAATAGTGTTAAGACACTCCTTTCCTATTATAAATCTTTAATTCTCCACTTGCTGTCGAATTCTCGAGGCATTGTTGAGTAATGGAGCTCAACACGTTATAATAATCCACAAATGTAATGTATTTTATACAAAATATATTTTTTTATTATGGTATGTGAAATACAGCGGAAAGTTAAAAAAAATTAAATAAGATAAAATATAATCTTTTAATTCAATTTACACAAGTTTTTGAATTGCTATTTAAATGTAAAATTTGGGTTATAATTACAATATGACTACTGCAGAGAGTATACAAAACGTCCCATAAAAATAACTATTAATTTAGTATGAAATTTACTACTTCATGTGACATACAACAATCGTTTAAAGCTTTTAATGTAAACGTTTCATTTTTGTATAATTAATGTACATTTCTGTCTTTAATCATCACTATTTCATGGTGGACCCTGGATGCACAGAGAACTTCATTAAAAAAATTGGGTGGATTCATTAAAAACCCTCATCAATTAATTATTAATTTTCGTAACATACGAGTATCTTGATAGGTGGAAAAAATTATCTTTGAATTTTAAAGTAGTTAGGTTTGACCCGAAGACTATCATTTTCAGACAGATATATTATCAACTAAATCCTTGGCGGCGTCAGTATTGATTATAGATTACTCTATCATTGCTCTACGTTGCCTATTATCTTCGCAAACGGGAAATTAGTCTGCACATAAATTTTCCATTCCTAATAGAAACTTGCCCCAATTAACTTCGTTGCAAAATATAATTATTTCCTTTATATAGGCCTATGTTTTCATTTGCACTAAGTTATATTATCGTTTGTCACTTGAAATACAATGTATCATGAGTTATCTATATCTATACTTATAATAAATTTGTAGAAAAGTTGTTTCTGTACATTGAAAATATTTTTAAAAAAATTAGCCAGGGTGTAAAAGGCTAACTAACAGAATCCATTTCCAGCATTTTTGGATTTTTTGTCTGTTCGTCTGTTTATGTGAACACGTATCACATAAAAAGTACACATCAAATTTAAGAAACTTTTATACATAAAAATTATATGTAACTCAGAGAAGGTTTTAGTTTTTATTTCATTGTAATCTCGTCACTCTCTATCAAAAGATAAAATTAATTAAGTTTTTAAGAAGTTCATATTTGAGATAGTAGAAATAGACACATGTAACGCTATCTATTGTCAACAAATGATAGGTTCTAAAGTATATTGATAACGCATAAAACATACTGTTGAATTAATTATTAATTTCGTCAGGAGGACTTTTAAACATTCTAATACTTTAGTACAACATAAATCCTCGGGCGAAGCCGCGGGCAGGCCGCTTGTTATTAATAAAATTGTAAATACATAAAATGTATTGTTATTAAGAAGGTAATGTTTATTCCAGTTTTAAAATAAGTATTTTGCAAAGTATACGGAAAGAATATTTGATGGATGAATTAAGCGACAAAGCCTTGCCAGATTTAAAAATAACCAAAATATTAGCAATATAATATAAAGAGAAATTTGAATCTACAGCCAGTGTTTTCAAACTAACATATTCCAAAGCGATGAGGCGACGTTCAATTTTTGTAAATGATTATTCCACAGCCTAAGTTCACAGTGGACATCAAAAAAACTGGTCGCACATCATCTTACAAGCACAATATTAAGAATCGTTATAAAAATCGAATTCTTCGACATTTCATTAGCCCTTTGAAGAGCGACTTTTTAGAGGGAACGCCATAAATCCTCACATTTTCTATAACCTCCACTCTTTTTGTCTCTGATAATGAGTACATTACCATACAAATAGAATCGGTGGCTTCGTTACGAATGGAAATGGCATTGAAAGTATCAAAATTGTGTAAGCATTTCGTTTTTTCTTTACAATTTATCAGATGTAGAGTTCTGTGATAGAGCCAAAGTTTGGAGGTTAGTTATAATTGAGGCAGGCGCCCCGCTGGCTTCGTTCCTTTGTGCCCACCGGCGCCAATCGTATACCAACTGCAATTTATATATGAATGTTTTATACTTCATAAATATTGGTCCATGGAGATTAGATGCGTGTTGCTATTGATTTGTTCATTACCGGTAGGAAATTAGTTAGTGCCTTCGAATAATAGAGCGAGCGAATTAACATCTGTAAATCACAGTTGTAATGCGAATTTTATTACTAGAATTTATGGATTATTACTTTTTAAATATATCTATATTGCAAAATAAAATATTATATTATAAGAAACAAAAGCATAGGGCAATAGTTAAGCAACCATTTTATTATTTGTAAGGATTTTTTTATTATAAATCTATATTAGATTTGTACTTGCTACCATTGCCTGATAGATAGGAGCAAAATGCACCACCAAGGCGCCCTCCCATATATGTATGTTAAATTTTAGATATATTATCTCAGATATCAATAAGAACATAATATGTAAAGTACGTAAGCCATATTGGGTGGCATAAGTCAATGACACACTTAGTCTCTGACTGGCCACTTTTATTTTTAATTTGATATTGATTTATGATATATAATTTATAGCATAAAATATAAATATATATACATACAAACTATATACATCAGGAATTGCCCACAAAGAAGTCCACAAATACCTAGTGGCGTCAGCACTTAAGTAACTTATAATATAATATACATAGAAATTTTGTTAGTAGTTCCATAAATCTATTTAAAATAAAATAAAATGTGAATAATAAAACAATATGTTATATTAAACAACGTTAAACACACATCGGTACACTTCGAAGTGTAAAATCAGCATGAACTATTGAATAAATTCCATTTGTATCTCCAGCTTACAGCCGATAATCTGGAAAACGACTACTGACGCATAGTCTACTATTTAAAGTAATAAATAAGGTTATGTCCAGTCGTGGCGTAGAGGAACAAGCTTGTTAAGCGCGACAGGTTCTGGGTTCGATTTGCACCCGAGGAAATATAATATTTTATTCATCACTTCTTCGCTCTGGTGTCGAGGTAAATCGCGACAAGAAGCAGTGCCTCAAGAAATGGAATTCGGAAATGGGGAACAGAGAGTCCTAACACTAGGTTTCGTCTGTCTACCTTACTTGAATATAACGTAATAGAACACATAATTCCTTAATGAAAAAAATTCAATTAGTGTCTCTATTCAATAAAATATTATATTAAATTATAAACTTTCAATTTCTAGTAAGCATAACCTCGTCCTTAATTCATCAAATTTGTATTCAACATTTTAAATTTACATGCAAACAAATCTTTATAAGAAACGGTTTACCTTATACGTAGGTACAACTGCCTTTTCCTTCCTAATGTTTACTCATTTACAATTCGAGTCAAACTTAATGAATGATTAATTGTAACTCTACAAACTAAAATGTATTTAAATATTAAAGCTTAAGAAATAAGTCTCCTGTCATCAGCAGATGGCTCAACAGATGGATGGGTCATCATAAATAACACCCTAAAAGGATTTCGCTTTTTGTCAGACCAGCTCGTTTTTGACTTTAAATATCATCATAACATTATACTTGTTAAATATGTCTAAGCTTTGATGAAGCGATTAATTAATAATTCCATTATCTTGCCTGATTTATAAATGTATCTTTTTACTACCGTCGTTCAATATCTAAAACGTAGATTATTTTTCAGTTTTATATTTTATCTCGCAGAAAGCAGAGTAGGCAGAGAGATCCTGGTGTCAAAACACTCAGTTCTCCGCATTTCGCATGAAAAGGCGAAATAAGAGTGGAGAAATTCAAAACAAATTAAATTCTATAAAAAAATTATAGACCGCAATGCCTATTTTTGTAGAATTTTTTATTTACTAGAACAGTTCCTTTCAGAAAACTACAAAAAGTTAAATTATAGCTACATTTATAATAAATTCACATGTTTATATCAGGTGAAGTTATAAAATGTTAAATCCAATCCTTTATCGCCTCTATACCTTATTAGGTGTGGTTAAACTACTTAACATGCGCGCGCGCAGCTTCCTGCTGTTCCAGCGTAGACTAGATATTTTAGTCCATGCACCGATAGTAACGTTCCAATTAAAATTTCCATTAATAGTTTGACATGATATTGCAGGCGTTCGCTTAAAATAGCTTTAATTTATTGTAAGTGTTTATTTTTAATTATAGTTTCTTTAGCAACAAAACGAATAAAATGTTTGCATAGTAATTGGTATAATTAAAAATTATTATCAATTGAAAGGAAGGAATTCAGGTCGTATCGTATATTTTTATAGTTAGTCCACATAATATGTTCATTTAATGAGTTATATTTTTATTTTTTCTCTGTTTGTAATGCCGTCGCTTGCATCTTGCAAAGAAAATTATGAACAACTTATAAAGTAAAAATGAAATAATTCTGCTATTCACTTATAACTATTAATAGTCATTGCGTGACAAACTGACAAGACAAATAAATATACTTAAGCATTCTCCCGAGTTCGAACTTGCAACTATTATATTTACATAATTCTAATAGCTACATGACGATATTTTTATTTTTTATTAATTGTTATAATGCTAATAATAAAGAATAAATAACATTTTCAAAAGAAAAAAGGATAATAACACGTTTTTTTATTGCATATCTTTCTTATTTAAGAAAACTTCATGCTTTAGGAAAACTTGATTACACCGTATGTAAAAATCAATGAATTTTGCTCCACAATAAAAAACACATTTTTCTAAAAAAATCTATAATAATATTAGTTCTAATTTATCCATTTATTTCTTTACCTAAAGTTCAGTTCTTTTTTGTAGATAATACGTCCTTTAAGTTAAAAAAAATGGTTTTCAATTAGGTATTAATATCTAAAATATTTTTTATCTCGGATTGAGATTGAACCCTCAACTACTCAGACATTCTACAACTATGCCACGATGGGGTAAAGTAATTAAAAATGATATTATTCAAAGTACATTGTACAGTGGTAGATAACAATTTAAACAAGTAACAGGTAAAGGCAATACAATAAGTCATTTGCAGCCGCAAGCCTGATGATGCTAACTAGAATATATAACTAAAAGACAATGAGGAATTACTACCTCACACAATCTAGCTTTGGTTAGGGTTGCCGTTTTTGAAATTTTAATGATTTTTAAAGATATATTGTCGTTTGTATAATAATTTCTAATTTTTATTTTTTTAATTGTTCGTAAGATCGTAATTAAGTAGGTACTTGAGTATTCAGTAATATTGATTAAAATTGAAAGTTTCAGAAAAATCCTAAGGATTCTCAAAATCTAAAATCAACATTTTATAGCTTAAGAGTTACTACTGCTAATTATGAATTTAAGGTAATGTAGATAGAGCCTTAAGAAAAATAATTAAAAATATTTATAACTCATACTTAATTAATAATTCTATATATTAACGTATGTACGAAGTTACCAGAATAAATATTCTTATAGCCTACTTTTATACACATATTTAGTGGAAAAATATAAGCTGTAAAAGATACTAAACTACCTATATGTATGATAAGGTAAAATTACCAATATTAAACTGTGCAATTCATTATTGAAAGATTGTCTGTAAACACGATACAAAAATTAAGTCGTAAATTACTGAACTTATATGAAAAAAATATATTATATTAGCACCTGTTTGTCAAATTTGTATTACAGGAACCCCTAACATCATTGTCATTAAAGACAATTACATCATTAAAACAAATCGATGGTAAAAATGTAAAGTAATCGACGAAAACGCGTAAGCAAATAACAAATGTTTAAGTAGGCGGTGACTCCGCCTCAGAGGGCGTAGGGAGGGACGCGAGTAGCAGCTCCGAGGAGGGAAGAGGACCAGTCGCGCTCACTACCGCGAACTTAACGCGCGTCCACTCGCGCCATGTGCCTTGTACAGCCTTATTAGACATCTGTGAAACTTATTAGGCATAATAATATTATACCAGTGCTTGAATTAAAAAAAATAATTGACAGCTTAATAGATTTTGACATATCGATATCGATTTGTGTACTGGCCAGTGTTTATAATGACCATGGGACCACAGCACAGACTGTCAAGTGCGTGACAATGCCAGAGCTGGGTGGAGAAGTTGAACTAATAAAATATAATAAAAATGGACCTGACGACGCGTCGGTGTGAGGATGGAGGTGAGATCGTCAACGGGACCGACTGTGTACGGGACATGAGGGATGTAAACGGACAGGCTAGTGACGTCACGGGGGTGACAGAAGTATCCAGAAAAACTAGCTCGTTCAGTATAAGAAATTTGGTTGGTGATGATCGACCTGCCGACGGCAATGCTAACACCAGTGAAGGTAAGTTTTAGAATATATAGAAGTTTTTTTTTTATTATAGGATCTTTAATTTTTTTTTAATTACCAACGGGTCAATATTGACCACACAAAAAGTGAATTTTAAGTGCAAATTTACAAAATATCTGACAACAATTTATATTTTTATAACCCAATAATTTCATTTATAATATTTTACTGTATAACTCTAAAAACTAAGCCATAAATCAGATTAGATTAAATCTGATAAAAAAGACATTAAAATGATAGCTACACGGTATACCTATATACAGGCTGTTCATTAACATTTAACCTAACCATTAATTCTATTAAATTTATTGCAATTCTTAACGATGTCAGAGTCGTAGAGCTTGTCAATAACTCTATAAAAGGTCACGGTGTACTAATATGGAGTGTTGTTAATTGCATTTTTATTCTGAAATCCTAATTATCCTGTAGAATAACGCTTATTACATTAAACTAAATTGTTTTCGCTTTTTTTTCTATACCATATATACTTATATATAGTAGAAGTATATTATTATTTCATATATAGTAATTTCATATATAGTAGAGTATTATTTCTAACTCTTACTTCCGCATTTTATGTGTATCACTCAAAGTAAATATCTGCATAGTGGCAANTCTATAAAAGGTCACGGTGTACTAATATGGAGTGTTGTTAATTGCATTTTTATTCTGAAATCCTAATTATCCTGTAGAATAACGCTTATTACATTAAACTAAATTGTTTTCGCTTTTTTTCTATAACATATATACTTTTATATAGTATAAGTATTTTTCTTACTCTTACTTCCGCATTTTGTGTGTATCACTCAAAGTAAATATCTGCATAGTGGCAACACTTGTTTTGTCTGTTAAAAATGTTGTAACTACAATGAACCCTTCAAAACTTTGAAAAACGAGGACCTAAAGAACTCTATATTGATTATAATTAAGATGAATAAAATTTTATTGAATAAATACTCGTGCGTGTAACGTACATATAAATATATCACATGTTTAATGCGCCTGCGCATACATACCATTGAAAATACATATAATACAGGTATACAACGGAACATTTATATTGGTAATGTTGGTAAGGTATTTTTAGAAAATGTAAGCTAGCTAATATTTTTATAATAACCTGTTACTTATTTTTGTTAATCTTAAAAGTTGATTTAAAAAAAAAAAATTCTGGATTAATTTTAAACAGATTTTATATTTTTGTATAAAAATATTTCCTGCTTATCCTTTCATTTAAACTGATATTACGTGTACATTGGAAACCTTATGTATTTTATCCATTAGGTTTCATTCCCTATATTTAAAAAAATATAAAAACAATTTAGACTTATAAGTCATGGACTATAGCCCATGAGCTTCGTCATTATTTATGTATGAGGATCCTTAAAAGTATTATCAGTTTATGGCTACATCTTCATGTTGTTCAACATTGTTGTAAGAATGTGAGGGTTTATGGCCACCGTAAAATAAATAATTACCCAAGGACTGTTCTACACTATGTTAGCAACTTGAAATTATTTAGCGTGTGCAGGAATATATATTGCTAAAATATTATTTATTGCAATATATATTATTGTAATCAATTTTATTTTAACTTTATTATAGTTATTCAACAACCTATCATTAGATATTTTGTCATAGATAATTTAATCAACAGATATTTTTATTTAAATTATTCCAATTAGTTAACTAAGATTATAAAATTTGACACGAATTATCAGGTAAGTCTTTCGGCTCTTCTATAACAGGTTTTTGTCTAGACTCTACAAGATATAAATTATATATATTTCACAATACAATCACTTTCTATCTAAACAGAGATATTATGACTTAACTTAAGCTCACCATGTGAACATAATGGAAAAATATTAAGTTTAGTAAGTATAGACACATATAAAATATAGCCAGAGTGGGATGTGTACTCCTAGTACATTAAATAAGAGTTTTAATACTAGTCTCAATTGCGCCATTTTTTTTTTAATCTTTTGCTAAAACAGTTACCAAAGATTAAATATGTAAATAATCTTATTATTATTCATTGTTTATAGCTCCACTGCACATAGCTGGGTAGGCAGATCGAACTTAGTGCTAAGATACTCCGTTCCCCTTTATGATACTTCTGTTCCATTATTATATTTAGATGTTAGTTTGTGAGAAATAACTCTACTCAATAATATCAATACTGGTTTCCAATGGCCGCCTAGGAAAAGACAATTTTTATAAGAAATTTACCATAGCTACTTGTACGTTTGCCGACTACAATGTAGTGGGGTATTAGTATGTACATATATCATTTGTTTTTTAATTTGAAGGTGTAACTGTTTAGTAAGAAGGGGACGAACACCGGACTTGACCTTTGAAAATAGATGTGAGCATGTGCTAGACTCTAAAAAAAACCATCATATATTTTTTATAGCTTCACGCTATATCCCGCATGTAGCAAAATAGACAGAGGGAATTGAGTGATAAGTGGGCCACTGCGCCACGATGGCCACAAATCCTACTTATCAAACTAATAATATAAACGTAAAAGTTTGTGAGGATGTTTGTTTCACTTTCAAGCAAAACTACTGACCCGATTTAGATGAAACTTTACTGTAATATAGCTTTTACATCAGAATAACACTTAGACCACAGTTCATCTATAGATTTTGTATAATTTGGTTATATCTAACATAAGAACTAGAACAAATTAAAGAAACACTATTCCTTCTTTTTTTTTTAATTTATTGTTATGAAATTTTTAACAATATCAAAAATGTCTATTTCGTTATTTAAATGTAATTACATTGAACTGGTACATTTTGCATTTGTAATTAGAAGCGATTGCAATGCCACAATTAAGTCAAATTAATTCTATAGCTCACTTTTTAATTAAAAATAGATACTATAAAACAATTAAAATAAATATTAGATAATACTTTTGGCTTAATATAGTTTATTTTAATGTATATCGTCATCGTAGCGCAGTAACAAGTGACGTTAGGTTGCAGGGCCAGCTGTCCATGAAAGAAACAAATAGATTATATATTTAGAGAATAGATTGTATATTGTTATTCTAAATAGTAGATATAAAAAATACTGTGGCACCAAGAGATGTCAATATGTATTTAAATTAAAGGTAAAACGTTGTACTAATTTAATGTAAATTACGCTAATCAATGTCCCTGAGTGTGGCTGGGATGTTTTGATTTTGGTCTTTAAGTTCTAAATAAGTATTGACTTTGTCGTACCAGTCTCTGATTTTTCAAGAGCAACCGTCAATTAACTGTGAAAAATTATAATTAAAATTAATATTCATTAAAATATCTATCATAAACATATTTTAATTGGTTTTAAAATAGGTTCAAATTATGCATATTTATATTTTATTTTAGTAGAGGTCGTCAATTAATTATAAAACTTTTTAACTTAACTTTAAAACGTACATTTTCTGACATATTAACTACAAGAATACAGATAAATAAGAGACTAATAGAAAAACACTCTATGACAGTGATAAATTACTTTCGTTCACCTTTAAAAACACTACGTTTTAAGATCAACTTATATAAGTATTGTTATGACAAAAAAAAACCATTTTCAAGTATAATAGCTTATCAATTGGACCAATCTTCATCCCCGGTGCCGGTTCGTGACGTCACTCGCTAACCGGCCGCTTCCTGAGCTAAATTGGCCCGCTAATCGATTACAAGCAAATTCAATACTAGCGAGTAGCGGGTAGCGACAGGTGAACGCTACCCCTAAATAATTGTATGAAATGATTAAGGTCGATCACCTTTGATCATAATTTTATTACTGTACTTTCAAAGGAAGGCTTTTGGAATTTAGTATTTATTTTATTTTGTTATAAGTTCGACTATAAAAAATAATAATCGATATTAAAATCGATTTGTAATAAGTCAATGAATGTTGCATCACTATAACAACGAGTGGCCTTGTAAATTCCAAATGTTTAACATTCAGTCAAAACGCCACGATGCCAAATGTCTAAAATTATATTTTCTTTATTAATGGAATAATTTATTTTTTTATAGTCTACGGTTAACATCTTTAAATAAGCAAGAACGGATTCTGTATNAGATCAACTTATATAAGTATTGTTATGACAAAAAAAAACCATTTTCAAGTATAATAGCTTATCAATTGGACCAATCTTCATCCCCGGTGCCGGTTCGTGACGTCACTCGCTAACCGGCCGCTTCCTGAGCTAAATTGGCCCGCTAATCGATTACAAGCAAATTCAATACTAGCGAGTAGCGGGTAGCGACAGGTGAACGCTACCCCTAAATAATTGTATGAAATGATTAAGGTCGATCACCTTTGATCATATTTTTATTACTGTGCTTTCAAAGGAAGGCTTTTGGAATTTAGTATTTATTTTATTTTGTTATAAGTTCTACTATAAAAAATAATAATCGATTTGTAATAAGTCAATGAATGTTGCATCACTATAACAACGAATGACCTTGTAAATTCCAAATGTTTAACATTCAGTCAAAACTTTATATTTTCTTTATTAATGGACTATTTTTTTTTATAATCTACGGTTAACGTCTTTAAATAAGCAAGAACTGATTCTGTATATTTTAGTAACAATGGCCACCCGATTTGATTTAATCGTATATTTGTGAAACCAAGCGCAACCTACGAACATTAGGTGATAATTACTTTAATAATTTTAAACTGCTACTACTTTGAAAGTTTTCTTTGAAATTTTGTAAGTAGATGATATATCTACGTATTATAATGTCTCGAAAATTCGAACAGAGATGACCAAAATGAGAATTCTTTTTTTTTCAGTAAAAAACAGATAAAAATGTTTTTGCTTGTCTATCAGGAATTTATTTACATATTTTTTTTACATATTCTTTTATTTACATATTTTTTATATCTACTCGTATGTACATAATATATAATAAACATATGAAGTTCTTTAAAAGATGATTTAATAAATTATTTCTTATATATTTAATTTAATTTCCGAATACTATTTTTAATCGACGTTTCCTCGCTACACGAGGTTTCTTTAAAATAATTAAAAAATATAACAACTTAATTTAACTATCTTATCACCTCATTTGCTTTTAAATTAAATAGATTATATAGTACATGTTCTGGTAATTAAAAAATGACGTAAACTGTAGAAAAAACCGCGTATTTTATAACAATAATGCAATACTTATCAAATGTAATTATCTAATTTATTAAGGCTTTATATAAATTTAATGAACTGCCCTACTTTAGATAAATTCAAATATGGCGTTTGTTATATTTATTCTATAATTATTTAAGCAATTGATATCTCTATTTTCAATATTGTTAAACAATATGTAAGTCGGTCTTTAGTTATTCTAAAGATGGACAACAGCAAGTGTCGTCAACTATTGGTCTTTTTTAGAAAAACAAATGCATTTTTTTAGCTTCACATTTTATATCATAGGGATAGGGATAGGCAGAAAAGATATAGTGTCAATTTACTACTGTGTACTTTTTTTTTCTATACGCCTGAATTAGAAGTATAGCGCAGCGTTAAGCTCTGCCGCTCAACGCGGAATATCTCAACATTTAAGTAAAATCGACGTGAAACTAGACAGACTAAAATAGATAAGCCTCCTCTGTGCTTATTACTAAGAAAGGAAAAAAAAAGAATAACTAATTAAGTAGTTTCAATAATTATTGCAATCACGAATAAAATTTAAAATTCATTGCATGAACTATTATTATAATCAGATATTGTTTCTTTATAAAAAAACAAATAATTTAAATATTGTAATGACAAGTCATCAATACTCACGCTATGGTTCCCACGTTAAAGACAGGCAAAGGCGGGGTACCAAAATATGTTTTACTATTATCTTAAATATTACGTAATTTCATTTGTTTTCAATTAAAATTTATAATCATCAGAGAATCTTCGTGGCGCAAGGCTACAAGCGAGTGACTGTAAATGCGACAGGTTGTGGTTTCGATTCTTTCTCTGTTTTCTCCACATGTCACCATTTACAAGACATTATGTGTGTTAAAATGGCGAATTTTGTGACACTAGTAGCACACGTTTCTTTTTTTTTGTCTTAATTCTTTATTATTAGCAGGACTAGCAGACATAGGACACTCCGTCTCCACTTTCTGCTCGAATTGAAGACATTCAAGACATTAAATAATCGAAATTCAAAGCCGCTGTTTATTTTACAAGAACGGGTAAAAGTAATAATTCATTACTTTGAATGTTGGTAGCTAATCGAACCCATATACCTACACGTCGCTCATTTAGTACAACAATGACGTAATTGCATTTTTCCCTAAAACCACCGGGTAAATATATATTTACATATATGCAGAAAGATTATATAGACTCTAAAATTACATTTATGTAATGAAATATTACAAAAGATGCAAATACGTCATTGTTGCACCAAACGAGCGATTTATAAACCTATATGGTCATATAAAAAAAACCGCCGTAGATTTGATTCATTTGGCTAGGGACAGAACTAAGTATGCGAAGTTGACTGCCAACCTTCACTAGTTGGAGAGGCACATTAAGAAGAAGAAGATAAACTGTTCGCTAAAAATTAATAGAGAAAGTTCATCGAAAAAACGTTAATCGACTAACCTATTAGATATATTAATAATAAATTATGCAAAAGAGGAGCTAGCGGCCCGCATACGTACGAGTAACAACTAATGTAACATATAATTAAAACAGTGTTTAACGGGCATTGGAATAATTCGCACTTGCACTTGCACTTGCACTTGCGGGCAGGTGCATCCTGTGGGGAAATTGTTATTTTTTTGTTACCTATCGACATTTTTGCATTACATCACCATACTATCGCTGAATCTACATAATTATATTATTTTATGACGGAGTATTTATGTTTACAATGTTATGTTTTTAATTATTTTAACAATTTTTATGTACACACACAAATACAGTTATATTTGGCGCCGTTATAGCACAGCTGATAAGTGTTAACGCCACAGTTGTGAATTCGATTCCCACTTGGGAAATTCAGTCTTTCTGTTCTACCACTCAACACGCACTGTCTCGGGAATTGGACAGAAAATGGGGAAGTGTTTCAACACTAAGTTTCTTTTGCCTGTCCAGATATATGCGGGATTGCGCGTGAGACTAAATATAACACACGATAAAGAAGGGAAAAAAATAATGATTTAAAAGATTTCGAGTCCCGCTACAAGTCTTTTATACATTTCTAAATATTTTCTTTTACTTAAGTTTTCAATTATTTATTACAGTTATTATCTATATATATAAAATCGAAAGGTCACTCACTCATCACGAAATCTCAGAAACTACATGTGCTAGGAATCTCANAAAAACAAAAATAGAAATGCTGCTGAGTGATCATTTTATTATAAAAAGTTTAACCCATCGATACGTATTTAATCAATATAAAATTGTTATGTTAAGAAAAGAGGCCAGCCGTGGCGCCAGGGTGCAAGCATGCAACTCAAACCCGAACGTAACAGGTTGTGGGTTCGATTCCCACTGGAGGAAATTATATATTCCATATTTTAATTTTCTCGCTCTGGTCGAGGCAAGACGTGGCATCGAGGTCAACACGCAATGCCTCTAGAACTCGGCGGAAAGTGGGAAACGAAAATGTTTCATGTTATTTGGGGTTTTAAATGTTTTCGACTTTAAAATATGATTTTAAAAAAAAAATAATTTTTCTCGACTTTACCTCAAATATATATTTTCTGTAAAGGTTTCTATAAAACTTTTCAGCAGCCTTAAGTTTTTTGTTACTAAAATTATTTTTCAAGTTAAAAAGCGATGGGCTTAAATGTACACATAATTGTATACATCAAGACAATTAACTAAATAAACTTGTCTATACATCTGGATAAATAACTAAATAAACTTGAGATTTGTCTGAGCTTTTGTATTTGGTTCAATTGAACTGCCCAGCCCAATTCTGCCAATATGTTCTACCATCTAAATGCGATATCTCTAAAGTAAACGGAAAATTGAGTGAAAATGAGTAGGTTTTCCTCTTCTCTCAAAAACAGTAGAAGCACTAAAATATAAAAATATACTAATACAAAAAAAAATAATACCTCATAAGTATACGCAATGTATTCACAATTAATTTTAAAATAGAATCAAGTATAAAATAAAGAATTCTCATAATTATAATTAAAAACACATAATAAAATCAAAATGGAAAGTATAATTAGAAATTATTAAAAACAAATTCTAGTATAACGTATGTACGTAATACAAGCGTGTATTATGCAGATGGCAGAGTAAAGCGTAGGCAATAAATAAAAATCGCATGCCTTCAAAGCGTTATAATAACGTAATATTTTTAGCACTTGCAAAAAACACGCAACTACCTACCTACTTGTATTTTATGTTGTTTTTAACATAGTAAGAAGTGCTGTGGTAATATTTTGCATCTAAATAATCTAAATGTATGCTTTTAATAGTAATTTGTACGGCAACTGTGAATTTGAAAATTATGCTAGTTTGGAAAAAACTAACAATCGGGACGTTTTGAAATTATTCTTATAGTTATGGATTTTGTTTTATAGACTTATATATACATAAAAATATATAGATTTAAAAGATTTAAATCTCACATGGAACTTATATAATTAAAAACAAAGTAAGTAAATATGACAAGCTTAATAACCAAAATGTGACCTAAAAGGTACCTTTACAATCCACCTCCACTCATACTTACATAATTATGTTAAAAAATTCAAAACATTCCAAGTATTCAAAGAAAATGTAAAACAAGCTTCGATGTAAACAAATCTTGGCTCCAAATAAAGTGCAGATAACTTTACAAATGACCGATGTTCCAAGAATTTAAAGTGGATTTATTGTGTTATACAAAATCTACCCTTTGTGTATAATAATAGGGTTTATATTTGTTTATAATTTGCCGATATTTCTATAGGGTGACATAGAAATAAAAGGATGTAGAAGTGAGACTTATCACGGGGCCCCATTAGGGCGCACGCGCGGCCCCACAAGCGAGGGGATAAATAAACATGAGACAAAACTGACTCTCGCGATATAGGTTCTGTAAATATTAGTCATTAATTATGAGATAGTGTCATTTTTCGACTTGGTAATATGATGAATTCTGTTAGTTTTGCAAATTATTTGTTTAGAGTTCATATTAAAATTGTTTAGGCTTATCTTATACCTAAGTTCATTTACTAATATTGCCAGGATATGCCTATTTGGGCGTAATAATCTTGGGTCCAAAACTTGAAGATGTCATAATATTATTTTTTATTTCAATCACAATAATAAAATATACGTACATCTTATAGTAAAACAATACAAATATCCTTGACTATAATGAAGGTCACTAAGAAATATCACAGAACTCTAAAAAAAACTTCAAATTAGTATGGGGTCCTCGTAAAAATAATGTCTCTCGGCCGCCTGTGACGACTCCTGTCCTGTCCGCTCCGCCGATAAGAAACGGAATTGGAATCACTTAGTTCTCCAAATACCTCAAATATTTTGTTACGCTTAATGAAGATAACACAGAGCAATGAATTATATGAGTCACGTCATAGAAGAGGTCGGAAGTTTTGAATTCTTGAGATATCGGTTTTGTATATTTTACTCATAAACTTTGGGACTTTCCACTGTAATCGTGATTTCTAAACTGGGGAATGAATTATTTCCCTTTTCTCTCTCTCTCTGGTGCGCGGCGCGGCGTTGAGTCCCGAATTTGAGATGATTTAAAACTAGTTTCCCTCTGTCTAGGCAAATATATATTGGATGCAGCATAAGTTAGCCATCACTTTTTGTTTTTATGGATTTGTCGTAATTAGCAGAGTGTTACTTGTTTCTGTGTGACTCTAACATTTTTCCATTTCTCTAAGGAGAAAGAATTTTAACTAAAACATCATTTGTATGAAGTCCAAAATAGATACCTCTCTACAAATTGTACTTACGACAATACATCTAATCTTATTTAACATATAAGAATTATTTCTTTTACAAATGATAATTTAAACTCTAATTAAAACATATCAATATCTACGTAAGAAACATATGTATTATGTGAATCCCCGAAACGGTAACTAAACGGAAAACCGAACTCTAGGAAAACTATTTATTAATATTCCTTTTTCTAAGTACATATTATCATGTTTACTAAAATTTTTTTTATAATTTGCATTGATAAATAAGATAAAACAGTTCATTAACATGAATCAAATAAAAGTATGCTATATTATGGTCTCTTACGAAATCAATCAATTACTAAAATTCGACGGAAAGTGGAGAACGCACACTGCGTTACTTAACACTATGTTTCCCTATACATACTACTACCCTGCTATATGCTACATCTATCATAACGAAGAATATTTTTTAAGCAATTTTTCATTTCATATTTAAGTTCTTAACAAACAATAAATTTTAAGGCACTTACCTACTTATAAATGCCTGTGGGGCATAATTCATAGTTGCCTCACTAATGAGATAATTATGGGTTCAATTCCCAATTAGGATATTATTTATATTAGATGTGGATGCATTTTATCTGTGTTACTTAAAACACTTGTTTATCAATATTATCTTTTTTTAACTTTTTGAATTATATATATTTANGTACATATTATCATGTTTACTAAAATTTTTTTTATAATTTGCATTGATAAATAAGATAAAACAGTTCATTAACATGAATCAAATAAAAGTATGCTATATTATGGTCTCTTACGAAATCAATCAATTACTAAAATTCGACGGAAAGTGGAGAACGCACACTGCGTTACTTAACACTATGTTTCCCTATACATACTACTACCCTGCTATATGCTACATCTATCATAACGAAGAATATTTTTTAAGCAATTTTTCATTTCATATTTAAGTTCTTAACAAACAATAAATTTTAAGATACCTACTTATAAATGCTTTTGGGGCATAATTCACACTTGCCTCACTAATGAGATAATTATAGGTTCAATTCCCAAATAGGATATTATTTATATGAGATGTGGATGCATTTTTTCTGCGTTACTTAAAACACTTGTTTATCAAAAAATATAATAATACTTCGATAAAAAAATATAATAATACCAAAAATAATAAATTATTCACTTACAACCCTAAAACCCTAAAAATGAAATATTATAATATTTTTTTCCTTATTCAAATAATCTCACTCAATTATATAATTGAGTTACTAACATTAGTAACCATGACATATTTTTTTCTAGGCAGAGTTTTAATTTGAATCGTGCAAATACAATTTATGAAAATCTAAGGCTTCATGTTATATAATTAACACTTGAATGATAGAAATTTAAATAATGATTATCTTTTGTGATCATTCCTCAGATTACAAAATGGAATCTTAAATGTTTACATTAAAAATAAAAGTGCTTATTTTTGTATTTATTTACTTTGCGTGTCAAACATTTATCAAAACGACTTGTACTTACATATATTATAATAATACCTCCACTATATACAAATATCTATATATATGAAATAAAAAAAAATGTTAAGTGAAGTTTGCCAAAATAGTAAAATGAAAACTGCATTTAATTGGGTTAAGCAGTTTTTTATAAAGGAGAACAGACGCACAGACAAGCTGACCAAAAATTTAAAAAAACATCGTTCTTATTACAATAATAAAGGCCTAGCATTTTTCTTATACATATAGGTAGGTCTTCTGAGACACGTCAAGAGACACTGATCCGTTACGAATTTATTATAGCTAAGTATAGATATTAAGAGGAAATAATTTTAATTATATTATATCTTATTGATTAAGTCATATGGATTTTCAAAAAAACCTACCTCAATAACTTCCAAAAATATATTAAAAACGTCCTTCCTGCATCAAAAGGATGAAATAACCGCTATTTATCCTTTACAAATTCGTTATAATTTTGCCACAATTCCAGATATTTATTATTTTATTATTATACATTGCACAACAATTAATATTAATATTATTAAACGATAAATATAAATAAATAACATAATTAACTGTATATTATAATTAATTAATTCTATTAATTAGTTTGTACCTTTTATGTAAAGTGTGTTGTTTCCTTTTGCATAGGATAATTTCGTGTTTAAAAAAACCCAACCGTTACCAGGAAAATGCAGTTTACAATGGACCATAAGTCATGTACTCTAATGTCTAAATTACTTTTTTTTTTATAGTTTTAGTTAATATTTTATTATTTAGTGATGAATTAAAATAAAAAATTTGCTATTGTATTATTAATTCTGATTCTCTTAAAAATAAGTTAGTACATTGTCGTTTCAACGAGTAGTGGAATCTGTTTTCTTTATCTTCCACCATTAGTCTTTTTTTTATATTATTATTGGACTAAACTACTTTTATTTAGTCAATTGAATATCTACAGTTTTCATTGAGTTTTGATTAGCGGAGCACAAGCCGCCTCGATCGTGGTTTATATTGGTACCGCGCTTACAGGCCTTGTGCCGGTGCCTAATCCCATTTCCTAATTTATAAATTTTTAAATTAATAATTTTCTTTCAAAATAGGTAAACAAGGAAAATAAATTTAATGATTGCAATGACTGTAGCGTTTGTAGCGTTGTAAAATTTGGTTTTTTTTTACCTTTTATTTAAAAAAATACCGTTCTAGTCTACTTTATACTTTGATGTTACATTGATATGTTTATAATTCTTGCATGCGAACTTTGGAAAAATCTAATATAATATATTTTTTATTACGCGAGATGTAAAAAGGAAATGACATAAACCTATGACAGCCATTACAATTTTATATAAGAGGATGTCGGCAATTACTGTGTAAATAACTATTAACTTTGATATAAAAAACACTTTGATTACTTTAAATGAACTTAATAAAGACGTGGTTATAAATTTTATGTTATGACAATTTTTTTTTCTTGGTAAGTACCTACTAGGTAGTTACTTGCTAGGTACCAGGTAGGTACGTATACAGATGTTAGTAAATGTGGTACCTAATAGGAGCTTCATATTACAAAAAAATATTTGTAGCGTTGCTCGCATTTGCTCTATCGTTTCTTTACTACTCTCTCTTCCTACTCTCTATTCACACATTAAGTCTAGAAACTTTTATTTATTTTGGTCAAAAAAAAATGCTTTTTGAGAAAAGCCTTTGGTTTTATTTTATTACTAGCGGACGCGCGCAGCTTCGCTTACGCAAGCGAAGCTGCGCGCGGTGAATTAGGGGTGAATTCTAATAAACCACGAAACATGTGTTCAATGAAATATTTTTAAGAGTCTAAATTTCAAATTTTATAAAAATCGGTGGCGATTTAA
>JAKRZM010000941.1:0-32753 GCA_036379175.1 Heliconius cydno galanthus | reverse complement strand
TTTATATTTGTTTATATTTATTATTTATATTTGTTTATATTTATTATTTATATTTGTTTATATTTATTATTTATATTTGTTTTTATATCTTCCATAAGACTAAGTAACGTAGCATGTTGTTATGGTTCTAATATTACTAAACTGACGAGTTTATTACATTGAACATGCAAACTCTCAGATACTGTTAAAAAGAAGCAGAAATTTTTGCGTTAGATATTCAATTTATCGACGACGCCTATAAGCTTAAAGCTATATCATCTTCAATCCCCTATTTGACCACGTGGGCGACATCGCATGTAAAAGCTAGTAGACAAATGCATATAAATTAAATTTCAATTTTGACAAGTACACCTCTTTTTTAAGTTCAAAGTAGTAATTTGTACGAATGTCTCTCCCTACATTATAATTTACGTTGTCACGATAATGAGGGAACCCTTTCTAATTCGACAGTGTGTAGTCAACAACGTATAATAAAAATCAATTTAGTGCAATCCTCTAAAGACATTAATCACACATCCTAACGTCCCTTTACCGTTTTACCCTTTTGGTATTTTTTTTTTCTGGTAAATTAGTTATGACAGAGTTTGTAACGGAAATGAATATTCAACTATGACACTTGAAGGTTCCTAGAATAGTTGATATTAAATGAGTTTCATATACATTATTGTATATAGATGTTATATATAATGACGATGTGGATAATTGTGACGTTTTTGTTTGCACGCGATATTTGTGGATTCGAATGTTATTGAGGGGATTTATATTTCAAGTATTGAGAGGAAGCAGATTGGTATTTTTTGCAGTATTATTCGTCGCCCGTAAGTGTTTTTATGTGGACTATAAGATGTAAAATAGAAAATCCCGTTTGTTCCCGTTCCCGTCAGAATTTCGAGTTTCTCCTTAGTGCTTCGCTACACTCCTTGACCTTACTTGCTAAATTTCAATTTTCAAAGTCCGTTACTTTCGTGTGCTCAAACAACACTTAAACAAAAAGTTAGTTTAGCTTCAACTATCTCTCGAAACGGGGAAAAATTAAAAGGTAACAATTTACAGAGACAAATATAAATGGACAAAAAAAACGTAAAAAAATTATCCAATAATTAATTTTAAATGCTCAAACCTCCATAATAAAATATTATAGAGCACGTAAAAGTATAATTAGGTAGCTAATTACACATTTTATACACACTCTCGCTTCAATCGAGAATAGCAAAAAAATATATGAACAGGTCTGATTTTGAAATCCATAATTCAGGTGGTCGCGTCTCGGGAGAACTGAACGCGACATGTGTGGCGGACCCACAGTACTGGCGATATGTGCACAGTATTTTTACTTTAAATTAACCAAATTTATCTGATTATTATACGTTTCTTGTTGTTTACGATGTAATTGAGGAAACAATAAATACTTAAAAAGAAAACGTTGTTTTTTTCTAGTTTTCAATTGTGTAGGTACTTCTTAAGATCTTGCTTAGCTGCAGCATCCTTTTTCTTACATAGCAGGATAGGCAGAAGGAACCTAGACACTCTCTTCCTCATTTTATCCCTTCATTTTGAAAAAATGTGCGAGTTGGGAGCGGAACACAACGCCACCCTAAAAAAAGCGGAAGCAACTAGGTAAGCTTTGCTTATGTAGAAGTTGCATTCCCAAAAGACAGTGTATCAATAATCTGACAAGAATCGAACCCGTTCCCACCATTAACACTCGCACCACTGACTTCAACACACGTTTTTGCTCCCACCAAAACACGAATAATTATTCAAAGCCACACACGCTGTCGTAAATGACTTTTTTCGGCCGCTACCTGCCAAATTGGCCGGGACTAGTATAGACGGTATTAAAAGTACATTAGACGGCCGTAACCGTTGACGATTAGCATCTACGCTTCTGTGTAGTAATTTGACACTTGCGAGTTGAGCCTTTGACGGAATTGTTACTAGAGTAGGTAATGCAGGAAAAGTGGCCTAATTTTAATTTTCAAGTTTTGGTATAAATTTTAAACAGAGAGTGGCAGAGTGCTGCGTTAGTTTCCAAAATCGTGAAAGCAATATCTCAAAATTTATCAAGTAGAGAACGTAATTACAAATTAATAGATTTTTTTATGTATTTCTTATAAAACTTTAAATATTTACTTTAACTCATAATTATCTATTTGCGTCAATAAATTCAACACTTTACGACTGCCGTTTCTTAAAATATAGAATAATAGTCCACCTTTTATATATTAACTAAGATTTTAAGCTAGATAAACTTAGAAAATAGAACATCTGTATCCCATATAAATTTTATATAAGTAATCTTCAGTAATTTGCCCCGCATGCGTCGGTCACTTGATGTATGAGGGCAAATTATTTTAATTAAAAATTTAAGTGGCAGGTTTTGTTAAAATAATATTTCCTAGACACATGTTTAACCCAATACATTATAACGAGTCAAAGCACAGCGTTTAGCTCCGCCATTCAACACGCAATGCCTCAAGAATTCATCGAAATTTACGCAACAGAAGTGTCTTAACACTATAATAAGAAAAAATATTATACTTACATATATTATTATGCTTAAGTTATAAAGAAAAGTTTTGTCACTAACAATTGTTTACTCCACGAAGAAAACATAAAAAACATATCTATTTCTTGTTTTTTTTTTATATATACGAGCATATACCTAATGTCTAGTATTTTAGTCTCATCAATACACAATTGTTCATGGAAAATTGAACCTGTAAACGTAGTCACAGCTATAATCGACCACTAAACCACGAATAACATAACTAACCATTTAAAAACCATTAAATATTGCGAAAATACAAACTTAAGATAGTATTTTAGCAAGTTAGACAACACAATTAACAATCTGTCGTGTGTTCTTATCTATGCTTTTAAGTTAATAAGTCCTGATTAGAACCCGCCCAGTTTTAAACGTGTACTGCTATATGCTAATATATGCTGTATGGGGTATACCCACTCAATTTATGTTATACCTATCACTTTTCTGCGTATTATTCTATTTAAATTTTAATGTAAAAGACTTACGAATTAAGATGTGTGTGTGTGTAAAACATATAAATCGGTTAAAAGAAATTCTTGTAAAATAAATAAAAATACATTTATAGTTAAGACAGTATTTATAGACAAAAAATGTAAATACTACTTAGATATACTTATCATCTTGATGTTGCAAAACATCTTATTTTTAACTATCTTTTTTCATCGACAAATCGCGAGTACGCTCTAATATACTTAATACAAATTGTTCCTTTTATATTTAGACTAGAAATAACTAAAAGTACGCAACAGTATTGCTCTTATAACATAACCATCCTTCTATAATTTATATATAGCCTTCGATGTATAGAATATGCAACAAAAATATTAAATGTATTCGAACCAGTATCCTGATATAAGCGCGATCAATGAGACAAACTCTTCAACAAGACAAGCTCTTCGACAAGCTTTAAGTTCCAAAGTAACTTCCCTAACCTTAAAAATTATATATGTTCTATATACTCGTACATAATTACAGAAAAAATACCGTTACATTGCTTGTTAAAACACCATTCCAATACCAATTTAGAGTTTATCAGATCAATCAAGTAAAATAAAGCAATCCAAAATATTCCAATCATATTTACTATCAAATAGAGTAACTGTCGAGGTAATAATGACAATATCATTATAGCCACGTCAATAATATGATGAAGTAGGATTTCATTCGATCAAATTCGGTTAAATTTCAAGTAAATATTTTATTATTATTTTTAGTTCCACACTTTTATCGTATGCCAGGGTAAATATAGGGAGCCAGGATTAAGATACTCCTTTCTCTACTTTCCGTCCACTTTTCAAAGATACTGAATTCTTTGTGGCGGAGCTGAATGTTGGGCTTTTCTACAAGACGACGACGAATTTTCTACAGGACGGGAACTTTTTTGATAACATTCGTATAATCTTCTGGAATATATTCATAAAAAACGATTGCCTTGTAGTAATTAAAAAAAGAATCATGAAGAACTGATAAATATGGTAACATGAAGCTCTCTCTTCTTACCCAATCCCAGAAGAAAAACTACATATACATAAATAATGAATATCTCGAATTATTCTATATTTTAATAAATATTTTAAAAATATACACACAATTTTTTTTATTAAGAACTCTTGAACAAATATTATTCTATTTGTTTGTTGTAAAAACTCAAAAGTAAATCAAATTTAACAAACGAAAAAAAAAACTTAGTATATTATATCTATCCTTATAATAGTCTTATTTCGAAAGTCGGTTAATAATAATCGTCGATAATGGACAGTTCGGGCGAGCTCTGTGCTTATAGTAAGCGGTTACCTAACAAGTAAACTACTTTATGTAATCATGATTACTGAGTAAACCGTTTTAGTTAAACACTGATAGGGGGTCATCTAGCGTAATGGTACTTGTTTATTTATGGTAGACCACAGGTTCTATTTTTATAAATGGTATATAATATGGTAGAGATTATTTTAATTGTATTAGGGTTTAATGGATTAAATCTAAGATGGTTTTGATCGATCTCAGATCTCGCGATGTACGAGTTCGATCTGCTCTCGGGGGATATATTATGTAACACACAATATATTAAAAGTAGAGCGGAACGGAGTATCTTAAAACAAGGTTCCCTCTGACTATCCTGCCATGCCGGTAAGCAGGAACTCCCGTTCTGTATATCTATTTCCATAGAATTTCCTACATAAACCATTAGAATCAGAATAATGGAACTATAGAACGATAAACAATCATATTCAAAAAGCAATCAAATCCAATGTTAAAATTACTAAATCCTAGCGAGAAATTCCCGAAAGAAAAATTAAAAGTAAATCATGGAAGGCACAAAACAATTTTATTACAATATACGACAAAAAACAGTTTGAAAGTTTCAGATTAAACAAACACAAACAGCACTTTTGTAGAAGTAATCGTCGAGCTATTGGGGGTAATGTAATTGATGGTAATTTACCTCAACATTTGGCGAACTTTGAGAACTGGTCTTAAACCTCGTTATCAAGCCGTTACGTGTAATCGTGAATAAATCATTTTCTTCACGAAATACACCCATTTTGGGTATCGAAGTAAGTCATTAGGGTGTGACGTTTTTTCGTGGTTGGAGCTGGCTTATGACTTTATTAGTACTGGTTTTATAGTTGATGAATGGTAGTGAAAGCTCATTTGGTGTATTACTATTTAGGTACTGTCATATATAGCTACTTGTTGCTTCCAAAAATACTTTCTTTCTAAAATGACAATGTAAGCAACGTAATTTGTGGTTATTTCTTCAGTGAAGCTTTCCAGATTTACTAATTTACCTCCAGACATCTCAAAAGATAAATTCCGTCTTTACTTAATTAATTTCTGTAATGGTATTTCCCTGTTTTATGTTTATATTAGGCGAGCCAAGTAATGAAACTCTATATATCAAAAATTACTATTTGAAAAACTGACCAAACAATATGTACATATCATTGTTTAAGTACACACAGTAACGCCGAAATATTATCTTATATTTTACTAACATGTTTAGAATTCAATTAAATAAAATCTCATATTACTTTAAATAAAACGTATTATTTGTGTATATATAGGTACGTATAAATTACACTAGTTTTCTTTCCAAAATTAACTTTCATGCAACACGCTCATAATACGACTATAATTCCACTTCACATATTATAAAGTTATTATACAAAGAGTAATTATACTGAAATTATTTTTACATTAAAGGTTTGTTCAAACGCAATTTCTGATTCATCCACCACATCCGGCGCGAGCGCACAAAAACTGTGAATCTAGTTCAGGAGACTCCAAACAGAGGCACGCGAGCTGATATTTTGAGGATTTAATTGTTAAAAAGTAGTGTTTAAGAATTTACCCAATATAGTATCTACCTACTACAACATAGAAACTGATAGAACGATAAAAGATATTATTTAAAAATTTATGACATTTAAATAATATCGTAACTGATATTTGATACTCAAATTTGTAATACAATGCGGAAGAACACAACAAATTATATTTGTTGTTTTATATTGCTAATTATAAAAAGTGTCAACAACAGCCTTTTTCGACTTATCTAACAAACTCATAATAAAAATAAATGGATTACAGTATACTAATTAATGAGTAGATTTACTTTAAGTAAGATATATTGTAAACAATAAATAATGTATCCACTTTGCATTATATTTACGACTGCATTATGCTATTCATATAATAAAATAATATTAATTTGTCGGTTTCCTTTTGTGCAACTAAAGTGCAAATGACCGATTGTGTTCGTTCGTTGAATAAAACATAACTCAGGACATTACAATTAATTGAAATCGCTATAAGTTTATTTATCAATTCAATACAACTTACGAGTAATATTTTTTTCTCAAAATTATTGTTGTTAATTGTATCTTCATCAACAATTCCAATTGTTATCTTTATTTTGACTTGTGCATTTTTTGTTTTGGATTAATATATTAAAATAAAATTAATATATAAAAATCCTCATACATTTTTTATGGAGTAATTATATTGCATGAATTATTAACTATTCTTTCAAAGTTAGCTGTGTAAAATTAAAGTTCTTATTCAAAATAAACAGTTGACGGTACCTGTGCTATCGATAGTTGGCTCGTGTTAGCACGACTTCCACGCCTCGCTCCACTGCACTTCGTCAATGGAAGACCATTTAAATTGACCACAGGCTATCTTTGTTTTTATATACAATTTTGCGTTTCAATTGGACTCGCAGTTCAACGAACCTAGAATATAAATACTGTTTTCAATTCTCAATCGGCATTCAATAGAATTCATTAATAACTAAACAATGGATAGTCATCTCACGAGGATATTGGGTGTAAAAAAGGTCGTCTCGCTCAAACCCCATGATCAAATTGATTTGATACCAGCAGCAGCAAACTTCCAGCAAATCACCATAGCTTTACCGTTACACGAAATGATTGAATCATGGCCATTTCCAAGACAAAGATGTTCATCAGAAACAAAGCAGAACCGATTTGGGGATAATGGATTTATAGGGGTAAAAGATGTTGGCAATCACCATGTTCTATGGGATCGGGGAAGCAACAATACGATATTAGATAGTATAATTTCATAGTCGATTCGTTAACAATATAGGGTGATGGCAAAAAGTGTTTCTTTATTATTGGGCCTGTGATACGATCGGACCAAATCGATTTAGCGTTATACCGTGTCGTTTGTTTAGCGGAACGTTGGAAGTGAGAAAGACAGGGGGGGATGGGAGTGGTTCACAAAAAGTATGTGCCGCCGCAACGTCATGCACCTGATCGATATAAACCATATTATAGATTATTTAGTAATGCTTCAAGTATTTACTTCGAGTAGATTGGAGATTCTTATTCTTAACAAGTTGAGGTTAATAATCTCTTTAGCTTTAACAACTTGAGCTGTTTGTTAACCACACACATCTCTCATTAGGCAGAGCAGCCGAAATTCGACCTAATTTTATTACGAAATAAAGTAGTGTAAATTATTATTTTTACCCAAAATCAACATTAGCGACAATGATGCTAAATGTATGGTACATTTTGTAGTATTCAACTAAAAACTAAAACTTCAACTAAAAAAAATGACTATTATTCTATTCTATATGTTTGTATAAATATTAGATATTGAATACAATAGTACAGAACTAATGTAATCAACGGAAATTAACAAAATGAATCATTTTAATACCAAGCTGCATAATATAAGGGTTTGATGCTTATCGTTGTAATCGTTTCCAACTAATTTCATGTTGCATTCAAAATGCTACTTCTAATTTCTGTTTCTATGAACCAAATAGGACTATTAAATATGTACTATAGATTTGAATTATGTATAACTAGAGAATTGTGCCAATCAAAGTAAAAAAAAATAAGCTTCACAAGATAATAAAGAGACCGGAAGAAAAATAAAATGTTCTAAAAAGGCATTTTTGACATCCGGACCACACTTCACTTCCACGTCAACACGTGTCATTTGCGAAACCGCATACGGCACCGAAACCTTTTTTTTGTAGGAATGCAAAATTAGGCTGTCTATGATTCACGCCCAAAAAAACACAAAGCTACCGATGGCGCCTTGTTATTAGCGACTTCCGAAAGAGCCATATTTTTTTCAACGTCTGGCGGATGAGCGTCAAAAGAACAACAAACTGACAAATTATGCCAACAAGAAAAAATGAGTTACTATTTGAAAAGAGTTTTATTATTTTTGGGCTTAATACTTTTGTTACCTATTGTTCGAGCGCGATGTACTTTAAAATTTAATAATAATATATATTTTTATTCATATTTTTATATTAATATTCGCATACATTTGTTTGTGCCTCTTTTTTTAATTCAACCGTGACAGATAAATCGAATGTCATTCCATCAAATCCTAATGTTATTTTTGATAAACTCGACCACTTTGGGCCAGTTCGTGACTGTCACGATGTTGGGCTTAAATTAGGGGTCTAGACAAATTGAGTGTTCTCTGTCTGTCCTTCATGCAAATTGAAAAAAAAAGTATAAACAAAGACAAAACAGAACCAAAGGAATTTCCGGTTACATTTAAATTGACATTTATAAAATTAACAATTATAAAATTACCAGACCGCTACTTATTATAAACAAAATTTAATTGGATGAAAATCTATTTTAAAGAACGAATAACGTAATTGATAATGTTACAATAAAATTGTTATATGACTAATAAATCGGAAGTTAACTTGAAGTTAATTACAAAACTATTGGTCTCCTTTTCTAAACAAGACTTGATATTCATTAACCGCTCTCTCATAATTAATAGTTCTAAAGCAGTAATACCAGCTTTATCGTGATGATCAAAAGCACGACCACTATTAATTGAATACTGCAAATAATCAATCGGCACCCACAGGCAATTAGAATCCATTCGACGGAGACGAGTTCAACGGGATAATAATGTTAGCACATATTTATTTAATGATTAAATTAAAGAGGGCCAATTTTACACTATTGAGGAGGGGAAATAAGCTTATAGCAGGCGGAGCCGGCTGAACTGGCAGGGTTCGGAGGCTATTGGCTGGCGTGCTTCAGGGGCGGGGTCTGGGTCCCATGTTTTATTGGAATTATGGATGATACTCGATCGCCTCTAAAACCAGTTGTGAGCGCCGCAGCTTCGCGCCGGCTGCCTCTTCTTGTAATTAATTGATCTTTTCATTTATTAGCTTGTTTTGTAATTAGTTACATTTAAACTAAATGGATAAACTGTATTGAGCCGATTTATACGACGAGCAGTCGTGCGATGCGGTAAGTGTTCCTCGAGTAACGTTTATACTTCATTTAATATAATTGATTCTCCATATTTCTCATTGTTCAAACCAGTAAATGTAAGTTAATTGTTGCTTAATAGCGTTTCATCCCCTCTTTTAAGTTTATGTGTTGTACGTAATTGCATTCTGTTGCAATTATAGCCTATAAAGGTATTAAATTGCGTGTACGACTGTCAAGAATTTAGTGAATTACAAGTAACTAGTTTATGTCTTAATTATTTTCCGACATACTGCTATTTATCGTAATGTTAGCAGAAAGAAAAACCACATGGCTAGGTTATTAATTCGAAAAAGGCAACTTTTACAGCTTAAATGGCTTAATAGGATAATAAATGACACTGTCCAGTTCTTTAATTGCATGCGTTTCATTTTGAAATTCAATTTATGTACTAACGTTAGAATTTTTGTTAGTATACATTGAAATTTGCAATTTCATGATAATTATATGAATACTATCTAAAGATGGCATGACATTTATTTATAATAAAATTTTATGCGAGTCGAATGTGCTGTTTCTATAAAAATATATTGTGGCAATGAGGACGTTTGTGTGGAAAATGCTTAATTTTTTTTTATATTTTGTTTCTCCGGTATATTAAGACAATTTGCGGCGTTGAGAATTTTCCTTTGAAGTCGAAGTATATGGAATAATAGAAAAGAAAACACAGTCCCGCTTTAATTAAAAACTCCTTAATATGTGAAAACCCGAAGGCAGGGTACTATAGAAATAAGATTATAGTTTGTAAATCATAGCAAAACGGAAATAGTAAAAAAAAATTATAGGTTAAGTTTAGCTAAGGTACCTAAATTTAGTTTAGCTCTTTTTGTTTCCATATTTTAAAATATTTGTCAAAAATAAAATTGGGCGAAATGAACAGATAGTCTACTCGATTAAACCTGTCAGAACTTTAGTAAACCTTATATACAATATTTTTTACATCTTATTAAGCAAAATTTGATGGAAACAACAGAATTATAATACAAAATCTAAAAATCCTAATACAAACAAGTAATGTAATAAAAGTTCTCCAAAATCTTTAATACAAAATAAGCAACTAAGCAACGACACACTATAAACACAAATATAAAACAACTAAAAAGTAAGATTGTAGAGGCATGTCGCCAACGAGTGTACCGACGAGATAACTAAAATGAGTAAGGTACAAAAACTATACGGGCGAAATTAAAAGGAACAGTCCAGTCCGTAACAGTCTAATGTTTTGTGATAACCAGGGCTCTCGGGGCCGACGTAATTTGTCGCAGGCGCCGGAGATAAAGCGGGCTTGGCGCACCAAATGTCTGGAATGTCGGACGCTGCTCAGTTTGTTCTGATCACGTACGTTGTATGGTTTATATATTATTTTTAGTCTTCACGCTGTATCCCGCATATAGCGGGCTAGGCAGAAGGAAGCTAGTGTTAAGGCATTCCATTCCCCACTTTGCGCTGAATTTTTGAAGTATTACGTGTTGAGTAGCGGAACTGGCTTATTTTGTCTCCGTACCAGAGTGAAGAAATGAAAATATTTAAAAAATATTTTTCATTCCTCAGATTGAAAATTGAACCAACCGTCGCGTGTACAATCACACGTGCCTCTGCGCTACGACTGCCTTATGTTTATAATTGAATTTTCATTTTAATTATAAATTAATCATTTATATATTGAGGCCAGACGTGCCGTAAAGACACAAATGTATGTGGGCTCAATTCCCATTCAAATACTTACTTCAAATAAATTTAATATTAACTTCACTACTGTCACAACAATCGATTTCAGATTATCTTTTGCCCAAACCTAAAACAAAATCTGGACTTTTACACCTCATGTGTAAAGGTGACATGACACATGTATATACTAGTGAAGCATGCCACATAAACAGCTGTTAAATTAATTAAATATAATTAATTATTTTTAACTAATATAGGTGTATGTTTATTATTTTGTTTTCCTTTATATTAAGAAACAAAAGATAAACTACACGTTCGCCTGATGGTAAGCTTTACACCTGCTTGTTTACAGAATGTAACAAAATGTAACATAAAAAATAGAAATTGATTCTAGAATCAATTAAATTTCTATAGATTAAAAGTTATAATGACATTTTTAATAATATATAAATTTAAGAACAAATGAAACAAAATCCATTACTAGGTATAGTATAAATAAATCACCTTCGACCTGTAATCCAACTTGTTTATTTTAATACTTAATACTCTTTCGTTATTACTGTGCTACCTAGTAATTTTACTATGTACATCAATACAAGGTACCGCAAGAACTCCCTAAATACCAATTTATATTACGTAAAGTAAAAATATATATTTTTTGCTTGTATCGCTGTACGCTGTATCCTATATGTATATAATTATAGCAACCTGTATGTCTAGCATGGTAGGAGAGAGACCAGACCAGAGGGAACCTAATATTTTGACACTCATTTCCCCACTTCCTGCATAACCTTAGAGATATAGCGTGTTGAGTAGCGGAACTCAACACCGCGATTAGTCTTGTTTACAGAACGTAAAAATTAGAATTATTGTAGGAACGACTTTTATATTCTACTAGCGGACGCGCGCAGCTTCGCTTGCGTAATTAGGGGTGAATTCTAATTAACCACAAAACATGTGTTCAATGAAATATTTTTAAGAGTCTAAATTTCAAATTTTATAAAAATCGGTGGCGATTTAATAATTTTTGCATACAAACTTTCAACCCCTTATTTGCACCCTTAGGGGGTAAATTCTAGAAGGTCATGAAACACATGTTNCGATTAGTCTTGTTTACAGAACGTAAAAATTAGAATTATTGTAGGAACGACTTTTATATTCTATAACACTTCTTTTATCTATAACTTTGAAGATTTCAGTAATCAATATTATCTAGTAAACTATACATTTAATACTTCATAATATTCCTTCGATATCAATAACATTCCTTGCAAATAAATTAAACGGTAGTTAAAACTTTCCAATCGTTTTATTATAAATCGACGTTAAAATAACGCATATTAAAACTAGCATATCATAAAGATAAGATACTAAAATATAAATATCAATTATAATTTTATAACGTCCAGTTATTACTGGATACTAAGGTACCATTCCACAGGTACTTATTTACTGTCCTCGCTAACGAGTACGTAAAAAACTGCTACGACAAGAAATTGAAGTACGTGAGAAATAAGTTATCGGTAATTTAAGTTTAATTTAACTAAAACTATTTGAACTACATTGGTTTTAGTCTTTTTATTTAAAGTGGTCGCGGTACAGTTATTTATGACTACGTGATTCAAAATTTTCTAAGCGAACCGTTAAACAATTTTTATAAAAAACTCCGTTTTATAATGAAATTGTTAGTTTTTCAATATAATTTGATAAAAAAGTAATAACATTTAAGCGTTATTTATATAGAAGTGGATAGCAAATAAAAAAGTTTTAAATTTTTCACCAACTGTAAAATTTAATTTATTTGCATTAAATTCATTTTTAAATATCTATTTAAATTTTATTTTTACCTTGTTGCTTGGTGTCAGTTATAAATTACTTCGATATTTTTTATTTCACTCAACACTCATTACCTCCAGAATTCGGCGGAAAGTGGAGAACGGAAGTGTCTTAATCGGAACGGAGTATCTAAACACTAATCCTCTGTCTGTGAAACTGAAAAAAAAGATACGTCTAAGAATTTCACTGTTCAAAAATGTTAGGAATCCACTCGTCCGGTGGTCGCGTGGCTAATTACCTACTTATCGTACGGTGACTTGGTTGGTTAAACCTTTTAGTGTGTTCACATAAATCTCCCTATCTACAAGTAAGACCACGCTGACGCCGGCCCAATATTAATTGCGAAAACATGAAAATTATGTTCTAATTTATAGTATTTGCTTCTAGAATTAATAGAATAGTAAGTGGGTAGGTTTCTAGCGCACTAGTATAGCTGAGTGTAAGCGGCGGTTTTGTATTTAATTCTTATTGGGGAGAATTAATTACTAAGGACACGTCTCAAAAATTGGACAATGCACAGAGAACGGAGTGTATTATCCATAATCTATATATATAAAATCGAAAGGTCACTCACTCATCACGAAATCTCAGAAACTACATGTGCTAGGAACCTCAAATTTTGCATAGGAGTTACTTATAGGACGTAGGTGCTTGCTAAGACGGGAATTTGCAATATTCGACTTCTAAGGGGTTGTTTTTGGGGTCGAAAGTTTGTATGAAATTTCGTTACTACAAATGCTAGGAGTGTCAAATTTTGCATAGACGTCGCTAGGACGTAGTCATAGAGACAGAAATTAATAATAACATAGTTCACGCGGGTGAAACCGCGAGCGGGCCGCTAGTATTCCATATACGGAGTGAACATACAAAAATATATAAGTAGGTATATTTTATCATTTATTATTTACAAGTAAATGATTCTAGGCCGGAGTACCTACCTACTCTGGTCTCTTGATTTTACTTCTATTAAAAAGCTAATAAGCTAAGCCGGGTGAAAACTAGATCCAATAGTTCTTACATACGTTATTTTTGTTGTTTTTTCTTTATTATTAATACTTATTTGAAAAAAGCTTTGCAAATATAAAGTAAATTTTTTCGCCACATTCGGATAAGTTAAGTATTTAACCTTTCTGTCGATAAAAATAGCCATAAGCTTTTTTTAAAAGAAAAAAAATATATTATACGGAATCCCAACATATCAATAAGATGAAATGTGTAAATAACATAAAAATTACTGTATGCAGATGTCAATTTTTTTGGTTAATTAATTGTAATTTATCCTTTTATAGCATCTTATCCAAGTCACATACGAAATTAAAGTTCTTGGTATCGTTGAAGATCGTTCATATTTACGTGACATGAGTTTAATTTAAAACAGCAAAAAACACANTTTGGGGTCGAAAGTTTGTATGAAATTTCGTTACTACAAATGCTAGGAGTGTCAAATTTTGCATAGACGTCGCTAGGACGTAGTCATAGAGACAGAAATTAATAATAACATACTTCACGCGGGTGAAACCGCGAGCGGGCCGCTAGTATTCCATATACGGAGTGAACATACAAAAATATATAAGTAGGTATATTTTATCATTTATTATTTACAAGTAAATGATTCTAGGCCGGAGTACCTACCTACTCTGGTCCCTTGATTTTACTTCTATTAAAAAGCTAATAAGCTAAGCCGGGTGAAAACTAGATCCAATAGTTCTTACATACGTTATTTTTGTTGTTTTTTCTTTATTATTAATACTTATTTGAAAAAAGCTTTTCAAATATAAAGTAAATTTTTTCGCCACATTCAGATAAGTTAAGTATTTAACCTTTCTGTCGATAAAAATAGCTAATTAATAATAAGCGTTTTTTAAAAGCAAAAAAATATATTATACTGAACCCCAATGTATCAATAAGATGAAATGTGTAAATAACATAAAAATTACTGTATGCAGATGTAAATTTTTTTGGTTAATTCGTACATATTACGTGACATGAGTTTAATTTAAAACAGCAAAAAAACACATTTATATCAATATTTGCTCTTATTGGTATGTACCTAGACTAGAACATTAATTAATTTTATACAAATTGATTCCACTAAATGAGAATAGTAAAAAAATTGTTTCAATAAGGTAAGGTTTTACTATAAGAATAACTTTTATTTTAAAAAAAACTGTATACTGTAAATGTCGTTTAAGTTATTCTACATTAAAAGTAATGTGAATTTAATAAATTGGTAAGCTGTAATGTGAATTGAATTAATCATATAAAATTATTCAGTTTGACTAAAGCAAAAAGCTTATTTTAAAAGTTGCCGCTGCTTACGCATTTTCTTTCATAATTGCATATTGTACGTATTTTTTAGCTTCACGCTGTATTTCAAATAAAACCGAGGGAACCTGGGAACCTTGGTTAAGACACTCCAATTTTGGCGGGACGTGTTGATTTTTATCCCAAATTTAAATTTTCCAAGTCATAATTAGATAGATTACCTAATATAGAGACATCTTTTCAAATGATGATTATTTTTAATCAGTTTAACACTACACAGAGTAAACCAAAACATTTATCGTTTAAGTATACATATACATATATTGTATATGGCATAATTTAAGTGACGTTTTCCAATAAAAATCATTTCCACCGGGAACAGTCACACCCTTGTACCTACCACAGGATTACGACGGTCTTAACATTCATATTTTTAAATATTAAATGAAATTAGTCAGTTTAGTTTCTTTCATCATATATACAGCCTCATCATCATCATCATCAACAGCCATCTTTTGTCCACTGTTGGACATAGGCCTTCCCTAATTCTCGCCACCACACTCGACCCTCACCTTTTCGGACCCATCCGCTTCCCACCAACCTCTTTATGTCGTCGGCCCATCTGTCAGGGGGCCTACAGCCTACTGCTATTTTAATATAAAAAAATTAAATCAAATAAAAATAACATCTCTTAGTATTGATACAGAGAAATCATAATGCTTAAATATATTTCTCTTATTCCGTCCAGCAAATAGTAAAAAAGAACATGAAATGCTATAATACAATACTATCAGCTGGAGACAGCAAACCCGAATTTCAATAAGAAATTATCAAATTAGTTTCATCATTAATAAAAACCGGCTGGCGAGCACAACAAAGGATCGTTGGCATTGTTCACAGATTTTAAAATCGTCCATAATTAAGTGGAATCCATTTTTTACGGCGACGTCCATTTCGCATGATATACATTCCTAAGCCATTGGAACGGTTAATATGGAAAAAGGAACAATTTGCCACCCTGTTCGATGACAGTGTTCAATATTGAAAGGACTATTTGATGGTGGAATCCGAAAGAAACGTCTCGGTTACGACCTTTCGGAATTATATTTAGATGTTCGATCAGTACGAGGATGAGGGTCGGCGGAGATTCGCAATAAAAACTGGTAGAGATGAGCAAAGCGATTCTGCGAAGAATTTTATGTTCAGCCTCTGTTTTGTACGCGTAGGGTTAGATGCAGGGGAAATCACTTCATTCAAACAGCGTTGTGGCGCGTGAATTAGTCTGTTGATTATGGATCTGATAAAATCAGGAATGCCTTCTAAATTGATTGTAATTTGTCACATAAATTAGTCATTAATATCTTTAAATTATGTTATGCAATATAAACACACTCTCCAATGATCTATTGTAGGTATAAAATTATTATAAAATTGAGGGGGATGAAAATGGGAAATTTAAATATTTTAAAGAACATTAGCCTTAGTCCTTCTATTTAAAAAAATATAAAGTAAGTCTAATTGTTTTTATACGACTAAGACTTACATAATAAGAATGCAACTTAGAAAAAGCCAAACACAAATACGTTTTAACACTTAAAATTTTTAACGATATGAAATTGTTGCTTATAATACTTATCCTCTAAACTTGTGTTCAAGTATTTAAAAATACTTGTTTATATTTTTAAGTATAAAAACAACGTGCTCAAAAATAATTATTCCTTAAATATAAAATTCTAGGTTCCTTGCTGATAGACACATGTGTCGATTCGTTGAACTCTACGCAAAAACTGAAAAGACCTTATTAAGCTTTGTAAGTGAATATATTCTTATTACATTGTTGTTAATTAAATAACGACTACCCATGTTTACTTATAATGAATGTCATATTAGCAAAAAAGCTTTGAGCCTAAGCTACCGTATCGTTTCAATATGCGTAATTACCGTTTGGCGAACTAGCTGCGTTATCGGATACGAATATCAAAATAGCAAAACTCTATAAAAAGCAGAAGCATCGCCTTTTACGGCCCGGTGACAGTTAGTTTTTTAATCATTATTATCAGCCATATACAGTTCTCAGCTGGACATTGGGGCCTAAGGCACCCCACACTCGCTACGACCGGTTAAACATATTATGAATATTCTTCAAGTATGGGTACATAAATTATAGCAAATGTGGAAATAGAATACAGACAAATCTCAATCCACCATAAACCTCCTATATAAGATATCCTCCTATATAAGATATCCTCTTTAATGAAAACCTACACGTAATGATCGCTGACATGGTAAAAAATAAATAGCGCCCCATAAAAAGTTAAATTGACATAGACATCTCTATGAAATGAATGGCAGGAGCAATGCGTGATTATTGTAGGAAATAAGTTCAGAGAAGTAAAGCTTTAGTCACACGGAGAAAAGAAATAATGCTGGTTTCTCATTAGTTTTTTTTAAACATACTGCAATACTACAATGCTATAATTATTCATAGTGTAACATTATATATTTATATAGGTATATGCACGTGAAACATTCTTCATCTCAATTAATGTAAATAAAATATTTTTTATTTATCCATTATGTTTTTATAATATTTTAAAATAATATTTATATATAAAAATAGAAATATAAACATATTATAATACATTTTTTAATTGGACAGTATCCAAAAGGCGTGATATAAAAAATACATTAGTTCTCGTCATTTTATCGTAAAATTTTAAACAAATATAATATTGTACAAAAAATATATAAATAATAAAAATATATAATTAGACTGACATAAAATACAACATTACAAGTACAGTTAAGAACAAGACAAGTCTTAATAAAGTAATTCCGACAATGACGGACGTGTGTAAGGAGCTTTAGGCGGCGCAGGCGCAGCGTGCGACTAATTATACGTCGCGATGATCGAATGACTGTTTTTGTGTCGTGTCACCGACCGTTTCGTTGAAAAATTGAGTTTTTAATCTTGCATTACTTAAATTGCATTTTTGTCACCCACTGCTACCAATAAAATTGTCGTTGCTACTTTATATTTACATCTATTTTGTAGTATTTAACCAAATTTTCTATTTATATAAGTCAAAATCTATTCGGCGGAGAGTGGGGAACTGAAGTGTTTTATTGAGAGCAGGGTGTCTAAAACACTAGCTTTCCAGGTTCTTTCTTCCTACCCTGCTATGTGCGAAATTCAGCGTGAAGTTAAAAAAAATATCTTTCTAATCTTTTTATGTAAAACTCTTTCGAGTTTCTATTGACTGACAACACACAGTTGAAATTTGACATTTTTTGGTAGGTTCAAGAGTAAAAGAGGAAATATTTTCTAAAAATTCCTACGGGAACTGGAAATAACTTAAGGCACAAGCTAACAAGTAGTTTCGTATATACTCGTCAATTTTATTTTAATATTTATACCTACTTTTATTGTATAGAGTCCAAGCGCTCAGTTTGTACTCATAGAGACTCACTCACTCACTTGCTTTGCCCAAAATGTTATAAAAAATAATATCTTAAATATGCACCTGCTTGCACAACGATAGTTTCGTGATCATATGATAGACAGTTATTTTGGCGCATATGGCGCAGCGACACAGCTACTGAATCTAAATTCGATGATTGTGGATTCAATTCCCGCTCGTAGAAAGTAATATTACATTTATTAGTTTTCATAACAAAATGGGCCTTACTCAAGTGTAACGGACGTATGACTAAAGTACCTACAGCACTTCAGTCACATGTTCCAGGCACTGGCCGGAGCTTCTCTCCCTGCAACGCAACCTCCACACCGGCACCCGAACGGTGCATTCGTAGAATGCTGAGAACGTTTTTCGCATATTTATTTTACTATATATATACATATATTTTTTAATAAACGTATAATATTTTCATCATCTCATCATCATCATCATCATCATAAAAGTATAGTATATGAAAGTCGTATTAAAATTGCATTACATTAAGATTCCGCAAAAATGAAATATTTTGAAAATTGAATGTGAAATGCTTGAAGAACTGACTGTATTTACACTGGGGTCTTCTTGCTTACCCTCTTATGGGAAAAAAGGGTAAAGCTGCCTTACTTATAAATATGTACATATACTCGTATTTGCAACTAATTCTCTAACGGTCGTAATTCTCCAAGTGACACGAGATGTCAAAGTCAATGTTACATTTACATTATAATATGGCAATATTTTCAACTGGCACGCTCGAAACGCCATATTTCGAGAAATCAATCAATCAATATGGCAATACATTTCAATATAAAACATAGACAAATGGAGTTTCTAGCATAATTAATTGGATTTTATAGGCTAATTAAGACCTAGTTAACTATACGTTCCAAAGTAACTTTATAGCTTCACTAAGGCGGAGTGTCCACATGCCGCGGTGTACTTTATAGCAATTTTTACACATTATTAACGGCTTAATTACGATCTCTGAGTACGAAACGATGATTATCGTTGTGTGATGTGACTAGTTTTTTAATGTATAAGGTAGCTTCACAGATTTTAGATAAATTGTTGACAGTTGTAAATAGAGAAATTAAAACTAAAAAATAAAATAAAAAATAGAGTAGAAAATTTTAACAACTAAATTTTACATTATTTTATGCTTTTAACACTAATTACATTCCATATTATACTAACCATATTCCATATTATGCTAACTATTTTTTCTTTATGTACTTACATTATTTTATTTGAAATGCCATCAAAAATATTATCACATTTAATATGTGTAGTCATGTCTTAAACAAATAATAATTACTACGAACTCGATTAGAGTAAATGTTAAAAGTTTTCCACAATTATATAATAAATGTTAATTAATACCAATTTTGATAGCAATTTAAGTTTAATTCGTGCGGAATGCCCCCTTGTGTGAACCGAGCCTAACATTCTGCGTATACTCTGTGGCCACGCCGTGGCACTTTGATTGCTGCCTTTGCCTAATTAAATAAACTACTTCGCGGTACAGCTGTACCCAGATTTATAAAAACACAACTATCCCCCTCTATAATTATGGGAATGGAAAGAAATGTCCAATCCGATGGTAATAAAGCCGAACTGAATGTAAGGCAATCAAATGGTTTAATTTTAAATTGAGACGTCATAAAGTAATTATATAAATAAGGATAGCGTATCTGTGGATTATTTCGTGTTCAATGTTTGGAATTAGTTTCTTCGATATGCTTGTAATTATTTTTTTACTATATTTACTGATTTTTCTAAACATACTCCACTATTTGCGAGAAAATGAGCGTTTTTATTATGCTTGGAAAATTACATGAGGTCCCAAATCATGTTTTTTTATCATAAACAAAATATGTAAAATAGTAAGTATATATTGCATATTTATGAGCAAAGTAGAAGAATAAAATTATTTTATTTTAGGATAGAAGTAAAAATGTACATTTAATTGAATTGTTATATTAAATTTTAGAGGACAAATTCAATTTTGAATGACCAAACGTGACACTAAAATAAATACTTTTTTTTAATAAATCGATTAAATCAAAATTTCATTAATTTATCATAAAAAAACTGTCATAAAGAGAGAAGTGCGGAGTTAAGTACCGCCACTATTATGTTTTTAAAATGAAGACGCCATGTCCAAAATTGGATCCCCTCTCACAACAACAATGTTACGCGGGCCTCTCTCGCAACAACAATGTATCACGAAACAACAAAAAGGACCAACCTTGAAATAACAATACAGTAACAAAAGTAGGACTTGAGATATTATAATTGGCGACATTCCTCATCATGCTTAATTTGCTGGCCTTTAAACATTTACTACGTAACGGGTGAGTCTTGAGGCTTCGCGAAAGAATCCACTCGCAATTACGTCAATCAATTATAATGGAAGAGGAAATTACTCGTTTCCGCGGACGCTTCGAGTGAAGACGCGGCTTGGGGGCCACCTTAAACTTGGGAAGACGGCGTTTTGTATTGAAAATATTAAAGATATCTTAGCGTCCCGATATCTCAAGTGAAACTCTGTCACCTTATGTTTTATATGTGTTGAAAAGGTAGAAAACGAAATGAGTTTCTATCAGTATGTCATAGAGGTTAAGTTGAGCTAATAATATATTATAAAAAATATATATTAGATGTTTTTTAAAATCTCATTAAAATCGATTCATCTGCTTGTAAAACTAAACAAACAGAAATAGTTAGACCTATATCGTAAGCTATAAAAAAAATATCTTATTCACATTCAAATAACCATGTCAACTAAAATAAAAACTATAATACTGTTAATTTATTAATATACATTTTTGTTTGTACACGCCATTATATTTAAAAATTACCGTTTAGCATTGCTATGCAAATATTATGAAGTGCAAACTTTTATTATATAATTTGATATTTAAGATAACAAATAGCTCTATAAGACTTTTTTTTTTACTAGTAAACGCTAGCGCTCGTGAGTTGTACCAATAACTCACTACTACAGCCGATCACGCGACTAAAGCATTTTGTATCACGAAATAATATGTGTTATACAAATAGGACATATATTTTATTTGAAATCGATTTTTATTTAATGTTATGTTATATATAAAAATAATATTTAAATAAATATCTTAGTTATTATGTTATAGTAGTTATTTAGAATGTTTTAGAATTTATATAAATTTGATACGTATATATGTTATCAAGCATATGTTATTCTGTTTATGTTTACCTACTTTTGAAGTAATTTAAACAACATTAAAATAAATAAGTAATTTAATAATAAATTTAATAAAATAAATAGATCTCCTCGAAATGCGATAAGAAGAAATCTTCGAATGAGAATCGAACCCACAAGGCACGTGTCGTGGCGCTGAGGCACAAAGTGTAAACGCTGGTTGTAGGTTCGATCCCTACTCGATGATATGAAATATTTATTTAAATTTATATTTCCATTTCTTCGCTCTGGTGTACAGGCAAAGCGTGGCGTTATGTTCCGTTACTCAACACGCAATGCCTCCAAATTCGGCAGAACGTGAGGAACAGAGTGTCTTAACACTTACTTAACACTAGGTTCCCTCTGCCTACCCTGCTGTGTGCGAAATACAGCAGATTTTTTTATATTATAAAAATCACATAAAATGATACCCAAGTACTCCGCGTAAACATAGGCGAGTACCTCGAGCTAGTAATTGCGGAGCTAGCAAATTGCTGAGCCGGTTTCAATTAAGTTGTATTATATTGTAATTTAATAAATGCACGCAATTACGTGTCAGGACATAAATTATTTTAATTTATTATTCCGACTGGAGATTCCGACTAGAGATATTATTTAATTTGTATTGTCTGTTTATTTTAAAGTATTTCTTAAATGTGATTTACTTATTGCGAAGTATTAGGATATACCTAAGTAGGTACATATTAGAATATGGATCCCTATATTTATTAACTTTTCTGATGCGGCTATGGAATACCTGAGTTTTACAATAGTTTTGAATTCATATACTTAATTGACAAAAAAAAACGAATTCCGCAGTCAAATGTCACTATTTTTTACATATCTGTTTGATATTTTAAATAAATAAAGGGGGATAACCCTGATCTCAATAGACGACATTAGCAATAATTGTGTAACGATAGCAATAAGAACGAAGACTTGCTATTAAATATAAGAAATATACATATACTGACTGAGTATAATAACATTAAATAATTATAACTAATAACTGCAATTATTTATTAATGAGTACATATCTGTGAATATTTAAATATGTAAAGAAATATAAATATGATGAAGTAAAAAGAAAGGTTAGTTGTTATATAAGTTATATGATTGTTTGTGAAAATAATCGTAAATTCAATGTTATTTTTGGAATTATTAAAATTTAAAGTACATATATTCGTTTGAATTTGCGGCTTTGGAAAATACATAATTTTTTTTCCACTGTATCGACATATAGTGGTGTATATTACCCAATTTTCATCGATAGTGTTAATTAAGATCTACAGTGTAGCGATATTTACTATTCTATACATCACTCGAAGCCTGATGCCCCATAATACTAAAGAATTCGAAACTTATCCGTACACATATTTTTTTATGCAACATAGCTGAGTAGGTATAGTGAAACCTGGGAACCTTAACTTCCGTCCCCCACTAAAATTACTTCATAAAAATTATCATTTAAAAAAACACCAAAAAAAGGAGAACAAACCCATATTTAACAACGAATACAAAAATAATAAGCCAACGAACGTAACGAATAAAGATAATTCCTCAAGAGCGTCTCCAGTAATCTCCATCGCGAATCGATGATTCTAAAACAATCTCGCGATTTCTTGACATACACCGAGTAATCCGCTTATCCGACCGTGGAAGCATTAATTGAATTCCGTCAAAACAAACCCAAACTGTTCTTAATAACTTACCAACTGACAAATCCCATCTCGGGAACCAACTATTTGAGATATCATACCATTTTCATCTCTATCACCTAAGGAATAAGAGTTAAAAGCTATAAATCAAATATCAATAAAGGCGTGAAACCTTTGCAAATTGCTTGCTTTTCTCGATACGCCAATTTAAGTTTAAATCTGACTGCGTGTAAATATAGGGAAATTAATTATTGATTATTCTATAAATAATGAGTTAAATTCTTCAATGTCTTGTTGAATTCAAGATTTATTCGGCGACTCAAAAATTCTTGCAAATTATACCATATACCTACTTCATACTAATATTGTAAATGTGAATGTAAATTTGTTTGTTACGCTTTCACGCCAAAAGTACTTAACCGATTATAATGAAACTTTGTACACATATTCTTAGAGATATTAGAAAGGACATAGAATACTTTTTATAAAAAATATATTGAAAAATGTAATCCTTTAGCTATAATATAAAAATAAGTTTAAGAGAGCGAAGCTGCGTTTGAGCCTTTAGTAATTAATAGTTTGAGTATAAATTGTAATTTGTAGTAAAGAAATTAATGATTAAGCGGACGAACCCCTGCTTGAACATCTAATAATTAATATTTTAAATTTAAATTCTAATTTGTATTAAAGAAATGCATTATATAATTAGACAGATTTGCAGGCTTTATTCCCTGAATACAACTATAAAACGGACAATCATTTAAAATTTATTAAACTTACATTATTAATAATAGCAAGACACCAACACTATGTTATTTCAAGTAATAGAATATACCCCTTAAATATACGATACTAAACTGTTCTCCTACCATGGTAATTGTCCGCTATAAGGAAACCATTTAAGCCAACTCAGTAGGTTCCAAGCATAATATTAAAATAATGAAATAATTGCACCTAATTAATCTTTATGCAACGACAACGTGATAATTTATTCTAAGCCTAAGACTACTTTTCCTGTAAACAAACTGACGTAGGTGATAGAACTTTTATTTTTTTTATTTATTATAATAAAAATAATATTACCTATTATTTGGGGCCGTCGTGGCGCAGCGGCACAAGGGTCTGACTATAACGCGACGGTTGTTTGGGTTCGATCCCCGCTCGAGGAAGTGAAATATTTATTTACATTTATATCTCCATTTCTTCGCTCTTGGGTCGAGGCAAAGCGCGGCGTTGAGTTCTGCCACTCAACACGCAATGCCTCCAGATTCGGCAGAAAGTGGGGAACAGAGTGTCTTAACACTGGGCTTCCTCTGGCTACCCTGCCGTGTGCGGGATACAGCGTGAAGCTGATTTAATTTTTATTTTTTAACAAAATAATAGGTTATAGCACAGCTTAGTATAGTGNCTATGTTATTTCAAGTAATAGAATATACCCCTTAAATATACGATACTAAACTGTTCTCCTACCATGGTAATTGTCCGCTATAAGGAAACCATTTAAGCCAACTCAGTAGGTTCCAAGCATAATATTAAAATAATGAAATAATTGCACCTAATTAATCTTTATGCAACGACAACGTGATAATTTATTCTAAGCCTAAGACTACTTTTCCTGTAAACAAACTGACGTAGGTGATAGAACTTTTAATTTTATTATTTATTATAATAAAAATAATATTACCTATTATTTGAGGCCGTCGTGGCGCAGCGGCACAAGGGTGTGACTGTAACGGGTTGGTTGTGGGTTCGATCCCATTCGAGGAAGTAAAATATTTATTTACGTTTCTATCTCCATTTCTTCAGAAGCAGAAGAAGAGCCTCCAGAATTCGGCAGAAAGTGGGGAACAGAGTGTCTTAACACTAGGTTCCCTTTGCCTACCCTGCTGTATACGGGATACAGCGTGAAGCGTGCAGCGTGATTTAATTTTTAATTTTTTAACAACATAATAGATTATAGCACAGCTTAGTATAGTGTATCCAGTGCAACAGTACCCTAGCCATACGCTACCTGTTTCTTGTTTTATAGCAATAAGGGCTTTGAAAATAAGCAATGGTAATGCTAATGCGATTAACTCCGGCACTGACAGACAGGCTTACCGATAAAACCTGAAATCGAGCGTGTTTACGCACGGGATCGATCAAAATTATTCTAATGTTTAATTAAAGTTTCAATATATAATTTGAATTTGACTTTTATAAGTAGGAAAATATTTATATTTCATATTTTTGCGCCAATATCAAGTTGTTCGAAGTCAGCAGCTTCTACGCTCAAATATTCCATTTAAATTAATCGTAATAAAATTGAGAAATTCTAATTTATTCTTTCCTATACCTGACTAACGATACACATAATAATAGATCCCAGTGATAATTGAACCCAGAACTATCGATATCAATCTACCACACTGCCACCTTTCATAGCTGTATTTTTATACTTATACGTTTATAAAAAAATAATACGGTTATCGATATAAAATCGATATTATAAAAAACCATAAAACTTTCAACTTAAATTATAATGGAAATTACACTCCATAGAAAAGAAAAGATTATATTTACCGATAAGCATTGATATACTTAAGACATGATTACCTTTTAAATTGAGTTATCATTTCACATCACTACTTTTTGTCCACAGATACAAAAACATCGTTATAGGTACAGCGTTTAGCCAACAGCGCTCATGCACATTGAACAGATAATAAATATGGTATTATCCTACATAAAACGTATAAATTAGAATTATACTAGACGCCATTAAGGCTATCTAGGTTGCATCTAAGTCGACGTAAGGAGATTACTTACATTTACATGAAAAACACGTTCATTATACGTTATTCAGGTAAAAGGGCGAAATCCATTATACACTCGCTTACTATACATATATTTAAATACTAAATAGTGCTTCTGGCTATGCGTATAGACAGAAAGCTTATTTATATGGCAAATATTGGCAAAGAAGTTGGCATTTAATAGAACTTGGCAGTTGTGTGTTCAAAGTACAATTCTAGAATATTTATCTAACAATGTGTTTGCATATATAGGTTTTTTGTTGTATAATTAGACCATATACGACATAGGGTTATGCCACTAGTAGTAAAAAATGCGGTTAGGGGAGAGTCGGACTCACCCACTGAGGCTTCCGTACCAATTTCAGGGTTTGGAAGTAGAACATATAAAAGTTGACAAACTAAAGGCATTCGATTTGTAATAAATGAAGTACAAATATAAGTTCGTAATGTGTTTTTTATGAGATACCTATAATTTTTCTCTTTTCAGATATTTTTCTTTATTGGGATTGTGAGTTCTAATTTTGTGCCAAATTTCATAACTATAGGTTGACGGACCCTGTAGATTAGAAGCTTAATTTTTTTCTGTGCTTCAAGGGACCATTGACTTTAATATTAATTTATTAATTTTGGGTTGATATCTACGCTTGAGGTCTTGACAGATGCACATCAAACTCATCCTATAAGGGTTCCGTTTTTACCTTTTGACGTACGGAACCCTAAAAAAAAACGATGAATACATGTAGATTATTATAAAATAACGCAAAAACTTAACTATATATTATAATTAGAATAATAAAAGAAAAAAAGACTGTTAACACAACGATATCAGGAACCAGTCGACCCTAAGTAAAACAATTCACACCTCAATGATACTACTAATATACCTACCTACTTGTAACGTCCTTACGCGCACTCGTAGCAATTAAACTCTGTACGGTTGATACCCGTTGCATTTATTTAAGTTGCATTTATTTACTTACAAAAAAAATAAGGTTTCTTATGTCTACGTAATTGAATATTTGTATGTGATGGTTGTGGGTTCGACACCCGCTTAGGGGAAAAATTATAAGCAATTATGTTCCTTGCTCTCCCTGGTAACGGTATTCAATGATCAGAAATTGAAGAACAGAATTACTTTTTCTTAGCTCAACGCTGTTGATTACACTCCGTTCCCATCAAGACACTTTCATTCCCCACTTTCCGCCACACTCAATTCTGGAGGCACTGCACTCAATGCCGATAGAGTTACTTAATTTTGACATAAAGTTTCTTTACGTAAGCGATCATAATTAAGAGAAGCGTGAAACTAAAAGTTAAAAACATTTCAACGATTATTTCTAAGTGCCACCCGATTTGCAAACAATTAGCCCGCACGGGAAGGCCATGTCCGATAACTTAGACCACTTCCGTTAATTTGTAGTTGTAAATGAACAATGGAAGTAAAAGTCATGCGTTATGCAAATTAATTTTTATGTAACTAATATTCTTATGAACTTTTTAATTTTTTTTTTATGTTGTATCCAGGGGAACGTAGTGTTAAGATACCCCGTTCCCCACATACCGGTAATTAACGTGAATATAGTTATAACTATTATATGGACCGTTTATTTTGAGAGTGGTGTAAGTCCATTTTCTTTTGTTTCGAGAAAATTAAAGGTTAGTATGTCGATGATTATGCAATTTCATTTACCGACCGATTTTAAGTTGTTCAAAACATGGGTTTTTTTTGAGAAATTAAACACGGACTAGTTATATATAGAAACATTACATTAAATTAAGCATGAATTACGTGATATCTCATTTTTCTCAAAAATGGACTTACACCACTTTCAAAATAAACGGTCCATATATATGTGTATACACATATCGTTAATTAACGTGAATATGTTTATTAGGATAAATGCTAGAAGACACAACTTAGGGCTTAAGCCATCTGCTGTATATAAGAATCGACGTTTAGGAGTACCTATTATAAAATTGGAAGGACAGAAATAAAACTAAAAATCTATTTTATCATGGCCTTCAGGTAACGCGATAGTTGTCGGTTCGAAACCACAAAATTCTAGCAAAAAAAGGCCAATGGATATTTTAACACTAGGTTCCATTTGCCTAACTAAAGTTTATAGAAGAATAAATTTAAATACTAAAACATTTAAGTATTTATTTAACGATCATAAAATTACAATATTTATATTAAAATGCATTAATTAAGATGGTATTTATAAGATTTTCTATAATATAGAATCATCGTAATATTAATACAATGATTCAATTAGCATAATTATTGTTAATTAGCATCCGCGCCAGAAGGCCGTATTCGATGATTTACTGCTTGCGAAAGTGGACGAAAGTGAACTGTAATTGCATAGTACTATAAGTAATGGCATTAAATGAGGATAAATGTACTTAATTACTTTTAATACTATTCTCCATTTAAAAGATATTGAAATTTATATCGTCCTTTTTGTAAGAGTGCGTGTTGAAAGTTATTATTTTAAAACAATAAATAAATTACCTTAAAAAATAAATTACATTAAAAAATCAATTAAATCAGTTTCAGGCATAGGGACCCTGGGAACCTAGTGTTAAGAAACTCCGTTACCCATTCAGGCACACTTTACGCCTTTTATATTTATTTCCTCATATAACTGAGACCGTCGTGGCCCAGGAGCACAAAATTGTGACTGTAAACTGAATGTCTTAACACTAGGTTCCCTCTACCTACCCTGCTGTGTGCGTGGGATACAGCGTGAACCTAATTTTAGTCATATAACGTAATGTACTAAATATTTGACAAAAATATAACAATCTTCATAATACGAAAATGAAATACCACCTCGAAACTCGCAGGTGTTTCTTGATTGACGTTTCCGCACGCGACCTAAGGTCAGACTCCTCGTGCTGGATACTAGGAACTTTATCATTTCTGTTATAATATCTAGAATACTCCATATTAATATCATAATTATCGTAATAAAATTATTAATAGAGTTAATTGCTCTAGCAACATTAAACATGTTTTTTTTTATTTTGTTACATAAAGTGGACCTAGTGGTAAAAAAATCTGCGTCGGTCTGGCTTTTGCCTGCCACCAGAGTGAAGAAAGGGTAAAAATCTTTTTGTATTCCATTTATTAAGAAAGACTACAGACTATTTACATAACGTTCATCTTTTCGATACAGTCAAAATTATTAATTTGAGTACACGAGCGAAGCCGCAGTGATTAGCTAGTATTAATTCAATGTATGTTAAAAAACTATTGCAAGGAAATTGAAATAACAGTGTAATAATTACTGCAGTGCAGAACTGTTCTTTAAAATTGCTTCTGTACTGCTTGAGGCCAGTCGTGGCGCAGAAGCACAAGCGTGCGAGTGTAAGCATGACATAGTTGTGAGTTCGATTCCCGCTCGAGGAAATGAAATATGTAATGTTTTCTCGCTCTGGTAACGAGGCAAAGTGCGGCGTTGAGTTCTGCCACGCAATACACAATGCCTTCAGAATTCGACAGAATGTTGAGATCGGAGGTATCTTAATGGGACTGTAGTTAACATTAGGGNTGTATTCCATTTATTAAGAAAGACTACAGACTATTTACATAATCATTTTTTCGATACAGTCAAAATTCTCTTCAGAATTCGACGGAATGTGGACAGCGGAAGTGTCTTAGTGGGACCGTAATTAACATTAGGTTCCTAGGTTCCCTCTGCCTACCCTACTACGTGTGGGATACAACGTGACGTTAAAAAAAGCACTGTAATATTATTTTTTTATCTAAGACTATTTAACCGACTTTAAAGTACTACAAGACAATATAAATCTCAATTACTATAAAATATTGTTTTTTTTATAGTAATTTATTAGAACAATTTGTTGTACGTGTGTTTGTATATTTTATACGTATTTAATTGTGATTTAGTTGCAACAAGCACAATTACTTTAATTCTTGCAACATATTCATTTACACGATGATCGTAAATCAGACTCACTTTTTGCCAGTAAACATAAATAATAAAGTAATTTATCACTACGGCAACACTTTATATATCGTAAACTGGGAAACTTTAAATACAGCCACATCACGTTTTAATTTGAAATGATTATGGTTGGGAATAAAATAATTATATTTTATATGTCTTTGTAACTATTTATGTTATTTTTCCTCGAGTGACTTAAGCATGGAAAATAAAGATAAATATTTTGACTTTTAATTTTTTTTGTGATTTTTTTTTACTTGACAACATAATATAATATTGTGTATAATACAGGGACATCTCATCATTAATTTCTAAAATAACTATAAATATTTACTTTTTCGACCTGTTCAAAACTTTCTTAAAGTGTCTTTCCACACAGCTATTCAATTAAAGAAAACACGACAGCGTTGTAAAACGACACATTTATAGATACGAGTAGTTCATCTTCAAACATTTTGAGTAGGTGGATCCGTGAGAAAATCTTAAGCTTAATATACTCTAACATATAAAATTTAGTCCTCATAAAATATTTATAGCTTCATGCAGCAGGGTAGGAAGAACCTAGTGTACGGTGTGTAACGGTATCAAAAAAAAAATGTTTTACTCAAAGAATTAAAAGGAACGTAGCAACAATATTTATTCGATAAATAAGTAAGAATATCTTTAAAAATATCTATTAAAAAACATTTCTCTAGCCAGGACGTCACCTTCCACCATCACCTTTATAGTCAAATCATAGAGCCAAGAAATTCAAATATTATATAATTAATTTCCCCAAATGGCAATCGAACCCATAAACGTCACATCAGTCGCTGGTGTCACTGTGCCTTTGATTGTACCTACATAAGGTGTTACGCGAACTTATATGTACGAGTAATCCAAAAACAAAAACACAGTATGCCGTAATGACAATTTCACTGAACGATTGCTTATGGTTTATTTGTCAGATTAAAATCAACCCTGGACTGCCGCTCTGCAATTACTGACCATTGGTTTTTTTTTTTTCAATTTCGCTTAACTCGCGCGCGGCGAAATTAATTTCCTTTAAATTATAATGCAATGTGTTATTTTATGTTCACGCTCACGTTTCTTAGAAATGTGACAGGCGACATAGTTTTACAAGGAAAGGTGTAAATATTTTGATGACTACTCTCGCGATACGAATGTTTGATAAGGATTTACAGTTTAGTTGTAAAAACGTTGTGGCATTGAATATTTTTGTAGCTAAAACCTCTTAAGGGGTTCTGGGTTCAAGTACCACCATCAGCACCGGATAGTATCATTATAAACCTGGTTAAAGAACGTACGATGTTGGGTTCAGACTCTCAACATACAAAATCTTGGTTTATACACAAAAAATATCTATCGTCTGTGCGTACATACATTTGATGAATACATTATATTTCCTGGTATTTTTCATCAATGATCTAGTCAGACTGAGACATCTCATTTGATATTTGATTGATTAATTAATTCCAATATAACGTTTGGCATTTATAAATCTAAGCTTTTTTTTATATATCTATGTATAGTTAAATCCGTTATGTTTATGCACATCTAGCGCTGTATATTTTTATAAAGTACAAACAGTTTTTTTTGTATTTCTGTTCTTATTTAACATGTATTTGTAGTGGCTGCTAATAGCATATTGATTAAATTGATGATTCCGGATATGAACTTTTATCTTGATATTCAAAACTAAATTTCCCACAATTAAGCAATAATAAATAAAAATTTCAAGACAATATACATACGTCGGTATCGGGTCAACGCCGTTTCTATTTCTATTGACACCATCGGCTTTAACTGACCATGCACTTTACCAAGCCGGAAGTAAATAACAAACAAAATTATTAATAACTTTATAATAATTAGAATACAGAAATCCATTAGTATATATAAAAAATATTTTTTTATATTATTATACGAAATGAACAGCTAATATGTGTGGTGTTTTAGGGTTGAGTTAATTTATTACTTACGCATCTACTTATCGCACAACATCTATAATTGCATTCTGAAAGCTTTCCGTTGTTTTTGTTCGAAGCTATATTTAGAGCGTGAGATAACTTTACTAATGATAATAAAAATTGAATAGGTGCGATCAAATATATATCTACATATATAATGTATACGTTAGACGTTATTATTCAGATTTAATATATATATATACATATGTTAAATGTGTAAAAAGCCAGTGTTTGTAGTGTTATACACGCTAAATCATTTAAAAGTAGTTACAAAAGAATTGATAAGAGGCCGTGGGGGTACAGTGGATTAATTTCATTTCTTGGCTCCGGTAACAAGACAAATTCCTGCGTTGAGTTCTGCTATTTGACACCCAATATCTAGAAAATCGAGCTACAGAGGGGAACGAAGTGTTTCAGCACTAGGTTCTACTATACGGGGGATACATTATATTTGTGTGAAGCTAAAAAAATATTATTATAATTAATTTTTCCTGCCATTTTGATTCATTAGATGCATAAACATGCAGAACACGCCGTTACACACAACCATCGAAAGCAATTCCCCAT
>JAKRZM010000940.1:0-24387 GCA_036379175.1 Heliconius cydno galanthus | reverse complement strand
ATTTTTTTAGGAACAATTCTAGTTCCAGTTCTTTGCCTCCTAAGCCTTGTATATTTTGGTGTACAATATTCAATGTAAGCGGCCTAGGTGTTGTTTTGTTATCTAGTTTAAACTGGAACTTATTATGTCATTATTATTTTTTATGAAAAATTATAACTACAAACTATTTCCTTTGTTATACAATGTATAACAGGGTTTTGTATATTATATGCTACTAAAGTAGCAATTTGTTTTTTAAAATATAAAGGTAGATACAATGTATCTTCTGTCAAGTTACAACTATTATAAATAAACTTATTTAAATCTAAATAAAAAAACGCGTCACTATGACGTTGAGTCGCATAATACAAGGTCATATTTAAATTATAAATATACCTATTTTGTCTATCTGTAAGGCAAGAAAAATATGGAAAAGCATATAACAAATTTACATTTACCTTTACTACGTAATTTAAGCAAGTTTTCTGTACCCTTTACTACATCTTGTCTCCTCACAAGACAAACTATTTCCATATATCAATATAAACTTTGAATTAAAAATATGATGTAGAACATAAGTAACAGCAATTGGGTCGCACTCCCTCCACGATTCCGGCGGATTGTCTCCAAATTTTCAGACTGCGTTAACTTTTCATTTTATGATCTCCAAGAGATCGTAAATCTGATTATTTCATATTTACTAAGCTTAACATATCCACGTGATCTTGAGATAAGTAAACAGTCTTGACAGACATAGAAGCAGATGAACAACGAAGTGATTTTATAAGTTACGTTTTTTTTCTGTACGTAACTCGAAAAAAATTCCTACGTAAATGTCCAAAGGCCGTGAAATTGGATTTTTTTAGAAATAATCATTTTAATAAAATTAATAATATTTTGGTTAGATCTGTTTTTTGCTCTCCTGAGGTTGGCAACATTGGTCATAGGTAGCAAAACACTGTCGTCATGTCGTGTCGTTGCGTTGCTAGGGATGCCCGATGTTAGAAAAAAATCGAAGTTGTAAGTCGAAGGTGTTCGATAAAATTCGAAAGAACAACATCGATGTTTTTTTTTCTTTCTTTTCTTTTCCCCACAGCTTCGCGCTGTATCCATCCCGCTTCAGCTATATATTTAAATAAATATTTCATTTACTCGAGTGGGGATCGAACCCACTACCAGTAGATTGTGCAGCACATTTTTGTGCCCCTGTGCTAGGAGTGGCTAACAATTATTATATTATAAGACATTTTTAATTAAAACAAGGGGGCTTAGCAAGGTCACATTTCTATCTTTCTACACGATTTGACAATACCAACATAATTGGTGAATACGATAATTTGGTAGCCAATGTCACATACGTAGAAGACACTCGGTTTTTGTTATCTATAATTATAGAATTTTTATATGTCAATTGAAGGATTTTAAGTGTCAATTGTGACAATTTTCATTGGATAAAACATGAAACAACACACACTTCACTCACAAACAATTAGCAAATAGCAACTATGAACTAGCAAGTCGAAACTCGAGAACGAACAACGAAGTACGATTTACGAACTACGAAGTGAACGCCAGAACTTGGCAACCAAGTTGCCAATTCGGATTTTGAAAAAAACGAAGGCCAGATAAAAAAATACAGCGAATTAGAATAAATAATTTCCATATGAAAAATATGTAGGATATATAAAAGTTAATAAAGCGACAATTAATAAGACTAAAAGTAGTAATGTTTTTTTTGCTTACGATATTTCTTTTTAAATTACAATAAACTCGTTGTATTATGACGTGTACTCAACCAAATTTCGATAATGTGTTCCTACTGACATGTTTTATTTAATGCAACATCGATATTACGATGTTTTCATTATTGCAACATCAATGTTAAAACATCGATATTTTGCCTGCTAACATCGATGACCATCGAAAATCGATGATCATCGGTCATCCCTCAGCGTTGCTCGTTAATTATTATTGATTCGGTTCGTTTTGTTTTAGCATTTACCGCCGGGCTGCCTTCTAGAGTGGGCGTGATTTTAGTAAAACAGATAAATCTGAAGAAGAGTTAGCCGTTGTTTCTTATTTAATTGCTAATATTTTAATAGTTTTCATTTTACAATGAAAAGTGTATATTATTTCAAGATTGCAGGTGCTGTGTAAGTACGATTATATATTTTTATTTCTTTTACACGATATTTTAAATGTGACTTCAAATATCGCTTTTATTAACATCTTATTAAATAATTCTTCTCCCTTGATTATGCATAATGTTTAAACTTATATTAATGTAATTTAGCAATCTTATTAATAGCAATCTTATTTTTTTTTACTTAACACGTGAATTAATATTTACATGTCCGCCATGTTGCTTTTAATCTTATCTCAATATTTGTACTTTATATTCAATTTTAGTACATAAATACTGTGCATTAATGTTTTCCTTTACACATATTTTTATTTTGCTTATTACTATGCGTGCACTAGGCATTTTATTTTTTATTTTGTGACTTAAATATTTTAGTAGATATAAAAAAGAACGTTGTAGGTTTAAATACTTATTTTTAAACGGTTTTATATTGCTCATTTCTGATAATTTATGTATTACTGAAACTTACATATTTATTATATTTCTTAATTAAATATTTCATTTAAATTTAATTTTTTTTAACAGTAAATCATATTTCGTCGGCCATTTTGTGTAACCAAAAATCCAGTGTCCATTACTAACTTTGTTTCAAAATTTGCAATATTTTGCTATTTGCAAAGAATTTTCATACATTTACACAACTTAATAAAATATATATTTTTAAACTAACATAAATATGATTATTTATTGTTATTATCTATTATATGATTATTTAATATCTAATTTCGAATCTATATAATGTACCAACAAAACAAAGATATAAAAAATAATGCTGTGCTACATATCTTATGGAGGCCAGTCGTGGCAGAGGGGCACAAATTGTGCCTGTAAAAACGGCTGGTTTTGAAGTCAGTCACTCGATGAAATGATATATTTATGTAATATGTTGGATGATACCGGAGTAAATAACCCACAATTGTATTTATCTAAAATAAAAAAAAATTATGTTATTATTAAATTAAACATTTTAATGAACAACAATCTAATATTTACAATTAATATCTACAAATCTAAAATAGAAAAATCGACAATTAAAAGTTTTTACTTCCAAAAATAAAACTAAATAACTTGACAAGCAGGCTTTATCTAAAGCCAGTGTCATTCTTTTTAAGTGCCACATTATATGTGTTAGACAGAGCACACATACTTGTACATTAGTCCATGTACATAACATAACAATTAGCTGGGGTTAATTTGAGTAATCAAACTGGGGAATGAGCTTTGTCATATGATATAATCCCAAGGACTTTTTATTTTTCTAGTGTTGATTTTGTATAAAGAATCTGATATCATTTTTTCTATCTCAAAAGGACTAATTCTAATTTCATCCATTTTAGATCTATTTAACTTATTACAGTCTGTTTTGTAAACCTTATCATCACCTCTTTGAAACTTGTAATCTATTCTATTTTTGGCAAAAATGGCCTTGTTCATTTCATGTGATTTTTTGATCTGAGAAATGCTATATATCGGTCTTTTTCCAGTTCTTCAGGTTCCATTTGTTTTTTTTTAGGTCCATTGGTAATATATTGGTTGGTTCTCCACTTAACAGATATAGAAGCCAATAACCTGTGTGGTTAGTTGAATTATAAGCTTTCCAACAATCCATTGCAATGGTTGTCCAAGCTGTTTTCTTTTCTTTGCTATTCAAGAAACATCTAATTCTATTTACTAATGTCTGGTCCAACCTTTCATCGTGACCATTGGAAAAAGGAACATCAATGCTGTGAAAATTAGATTAATATCCTCATCCATCCTTTAAATATTTTTTAAATTCTTTTGAATTCAGTGCTGGATATTGATCAGAGAGCAATATATCAACATCATTGTCCTTGATCACCTGATCTACCAGTTTTATAAAGTCCTTAGCCAGTTGTGTCTTTAAGCAGGAAATGTAAGCGTAATGTGCGAAATGATCAATTAACAAATGTAAATACTTTTTTGACAACCTGTTTCCTCCAAATCTGTGTCTATAGACATAATTTGGAAAGGTTTTGCTGCCAGTCCTAATTCTGACATGAGTTCATAATTTCTATTCAATCATGATTTGTTTTTTATACAAACTTCATATTGATGGCAAATCAGTTTTATATTATCCAGTAAGTTTGGTGATGTGTAGAAAGGTCTTATTTTTGACTCGATCTGACTTATCCTTATTAATTATCCTTATCTTCCTATATGACAGAAATGCTCATGCACCTTTTTTATTATAGTCTTACTGTGGTTTTCGGACAAAACGATTTTCTTTTCTCTTTTTGTTCCATTTGTAGTATATACCATTTTCTCTAATAAAACTATGTTGGTTCTTTATGTTTAAATTTTTATTCTGGTCATCCAATATTTGCTCAATCTTTACAATATTTCCTGTTTTCAAGTTATCTCCTTGGCTTTCATACACAGGATTTCTGTTTAAGCAGTCCGCTTCTGTATTGTTTTTACCTGGGTTGTATTTTATTACAAAGTTATATAGCGATAGGTAGTGAGTCATGTCTCCCAATTCATCATCTGTTCTATTTTTTATGTTTAAATTTTCTAATGGCTTGTGGTCCGTATAAATTGTAAATACGTTTCCTTTTAGCCAGTGTTGCCAAAATTTTAAATTCTCTTTTATGGCTAAGCATTCTAAAAATATGGCTTTCTTCTTTTTTTGTTTTTTTCTTGTTTTTTTTTATATACTGTAAAAACTCCATTAACTGGACTAATCATTGTCGTTAGTCATTCGGATAATCGATTATCGGGATAACAGAATTAATAAACAAAAGCTGGTTTTGTGCATATGTATACCATTTATACACATATAAATTACGTACGCATTTACGTACATACAAATTGTCTTAGGTTTCATTGTACTTAGTAGGTTGTAAAAAATAATCATCGCGGTTGATAGTCCGGATAATCGCGAATCCGTATAACTGAGAGCCTACTTTACTCANACCAAAAATCCAGTGTCCATTACTAACTTTGTTTCAAAATTTGCAATATTTTGCTATTTGCAAAGAATTTTCATACATTTACACAACTTAATAAAATATATATTTTTAAACTAACATAAATATGATTATTTATTGTTATTATCTATTATATGATTATTTAATATCTAATTTCGAATCTATATAATGTACCAACAAAACAAAGATATAAAAAATAATGCTGTGCTACATATCTTATGGAGGCCAGTCGTGGCAGAGGGGCACAAATTGTGCCTGTAAAAACGGCTGGTTTTGAAGTCAGTCACTCGATGAAATGATATATTTATGTAATATGTTGGATGATACCGGAGTAAATAACCCACAATTGTATTTATCTAAAATAAAAAAAAATTATGTTATTATTAAATTAAACATTTTAATGAACAACAATCTAATATTTACAATTAATATCTACAAATCTAAAATAGAAAAATCGACAATTAAAAGTTTTTACTTCCAAAAATAAAACTAAATAACTTGACAAGCAGGCTTTATCTAAAGCCAGTGTCATTCTTTTTAAGTGCCACATTATATGTGTTAGACAGAGCACACATACTTGTACATTAGTCCATGTACATAACATAACAATTAGCTGGGGTTAATTTGAGTAATCAAACTGGGGAATGAGCTTTGTCATATGATATAATCCCAAGGACTTTTTATTTTTCCAGTGTTGATTTTGTATAAAGAATCTGATATCATTTTTTCTATCTCAAAAGGACTAATTCTAATTTCATCCATTTTAGATCTATTTAACTTATTACAGTCCATTATGTAAACCATATCACCTTTTTGAAACTTGTAATATATTCTATTTTTGTCAAAAATGGCCTTGTTCAATTCATGTGATTTTTTTGATCTGAGAAATGCTGTATGTCGGTCTTTTTCCAGTTCTTCAGGTTCCATTTGTTTTTTTTTTAGGTCCATTGGTAATACATTGGTTGATTCTCCACTTAACAGATATAGAGGTCAATAACTTGTGTGGTTAGTTGAATTATAAGCTTTCACACAATCCATTGCAACGGTTGTCCAAGCTGTTTTCTTTTCTTTGCTATTCAAGAAACATCTAATTCTATTTACTAGTGTCCGGTTCAACCTTTCATTGTGACCATTAGAAAAAGGAACATCCACTGCTGTAAAAATTAGATTAATAAAGTGGTCCTTTAAATATTTTTTAAATTCTTTTGAATTCAGTGCTGGATATTGATCGGAGAGCAATATCTCAACATCATTGTCCTTGATCAACTGATCTACCAGTTTTATAAAGTCCTTAGCCAGTTGTGTCTTTGATCATGAAATTTAAGCATAATGTGTGAAATGATCAATAACAAATGTAAATACTTTTTGACAAGGAAAGGTTTTGGTGCCGGTCCTAATTCTGACATGAGTGTATAATTTCTATTCAATCGTGATTTGTTTTTTATACAAACTTCACATTGACGGCAAATCAGTTTTATATTATCCAGTAAGTTTGGTGATGTGTAAAAAAGGCTTATTTTTGACTCAATCTGACTTATTCCTATATGACAGAAATGCTCATGCACCTTTTTCTTACTGTAGTTTTCGAACAAAACAATTTTCTTTTCTCTTTTTGTTCCATTTGTAGTATATACCATTTTCTCTAATTAAATTATATTGGTTCTTTATGTTTGGATTTTTATTCTGGTCATCCAATATTTCCTCAATCTTTACAATATATCCTGTCTTCAATTTATCTTCTTGGTTTTTGTGGCTTTCATACACAGGATTCCTGCTTAAGCAGTCTGCTTCTGTATTGTTTTTACCTGGGTTGTATTTTATTACAAAGTTATATTGTGATAGGTAGTGAGTCATGTCCCCCAATTCTTCATCTGTTCTATTTTTTATGTTTAAATTTTCTAATGGCTTGTGGTCCGTATAAATTGTAAATACGTTTCCTTTTAGCCAGTGTGGCAAATTTTAAACTCTCTTTTATGTCTAAGCATTCTAAAAATATGGCTTTCTTCTTTTTTGTTTTTTCTTATTTTTTTTGATATACAGTAGACACTCCAGTAACTGGACTGACTAATCATTGTCGTTAGTCATTCGGATAATCGATAATCGGGATAACAGAATTAATAAACAAAAGCTGATTTTGTGCATATCTATACGATTTATACACATATAAATTACGTACGCATTTACGTACATACAAATTTTCTTAGGTTTCATTGCACTTAGTAGGTTGTATAAAATAATAATCGTGGTCGATAGTCCGGATAATCGCGAATCCGTATAACTGAGAGCCTACTTTACTCACTTTATTGTCGTCTAAATTACAGAAACAAGACACGGCAAAAGAGCTGCCGGGTCGCCTGTCGCTGCCCGTGATCCTGTGCAGCATCAGAGGCGCTACTGGTGCGTTGCCGGCCTCTTGAAGGTACCAATGTCGTATCGACCTGGAAACACTGCCGCAGGTCTGTCATCTTTTTATAGAAATCTAATTTATACTTAAATCTTCCTAACATTAAACTAAGATTAACATATAAAAGAAAACAAACATGCAATAAAGTCACCTTTGAATTAATACATCATTAAACTTTTAATATGACCAATTTAATAATTTTACTCTAATAATATTTTATAAATTAATAATTAAATTACTAAATAAGCAGTTAATATATTATTGTAATTCTTATCCAATAGAGATAGAGCATAATTTAAAATACGAAAATAATACCTGATTACCATTTACGATCCTTGCATACAAGTGTACACTCATACTGTACATCACTACGTTAGGTAAACGCTACGTTATATGTACATACTATGATTATGTGCCCATCAATTTGTCTATCATCTATACTTATAATAAATCTGTAGAAACGTAGCCATTTCTGTACATTTAAAAACTTGCTAGAGTGTTAAAGGATAACTAACAGAATCCCTTTCCATTACATAATAACAGAATACATTATTGGAATTTTTGTCTGTTTATGTGAACATTAGAGATGGGCGTTATCGTTTTTTCCGCTAACGGTTATGAAACCGATATATGGTTTTCGTATCGATATCAAAAACGGTTTTCAGTTATCGTTTTTTTTTTTTTTCGATTTGTCAATAAACGCAATCATAAGTATAAAATTATAATATAATAATAAATATATCTAATTAGTATTACATAAAAAATGCTTTATAAACTATAAACATAAGTTAAAAAAACAATATTTAGTAATTAAATTCGTTCGGAATACATTACTTAGAAACAGAGAAAGTTAATTTCGATATAAAACCGTTTGACGTTTCAGAAGTTTTGCGTCATTACGTTTTTGTTCAGATCACAGCTATGTTGAGTTTTAAGTTTCTGTAAAAACAGTTTTCTAAAAACATATCGATACGGTATGTTTTCCTTAACATATCGGTTTTAAGTTACGTTTTGATATATCTAACTCATCCCTAGTGAACATGTATCACGTAAAAGTACACAACAAATTTAAGCAACTTTAAATCAATAGTAAATGAGTAGGTTTTAGTTTTTATTTCATTGTAATTACTTCACTCCATCAAAATATATAAGTATTTAACATTTTCAAGAAGTTGATATTGGAGATAATAAAAATAGGTACATGTAACACTATCTATTGACAACAAATGATAAGTACTGACAAATCTTGATTATCAGTAACACATATCTCAACAAGTTATTATTTGTTAAGCATTAATTACTTCAGGAAAAATATTATTAATTTTAAAACTTTATCGTTTTTGATTATTTATATTGAGAAAACGGTATATTTTAACTATGACCTAAGCATCCTTTTCTGAATCGGGCTGGTAAGATTTTTGACTAAAGAATAATATTGGAAATGTCTTGGATAATTAACTGTTGATAAAAATGTGTTATTTTAAACAAATTTATTCGTAGTATAAACTACAAAATCAATAAAATTGAATAGTTTGTAAAGGTTAACACTAAAGTAGAAACAGATACACAACGATATCTATTGACCACATATTATAGTAATGTTGATAATGCATAAAACATATTATTGAGTTACACATATGTTATACATTAGTTGCGTTGAAAAGGAGTATTAATGATCTTATGAAGGATATTTAAGTCTAATGTCATTTTCGATTAATATAGTTTTATGTTAACCTTTAACTACGTCGACGGACGTGATTTTTTTATAACACACATGGACGTCGGGTCTGTCAGACCAGTGTATTTATTGGTTATATTCCGTCTGTTTTTTTATGAAAGAAGACAATTTTATGTTTTAGTTTACATGAATAGCCTCAAATCAAACAAAATCAATATAAATAAAATCGCATTTTATAAAATTTTACGCATCACAACGATTTAAGTAACTTAAAGTCACAATTTCAGTCCTTGGACACATGGTATGACTCTTCAGAAAATAATACTATAAAAAAAGACTGATAATAAATTAAATATTTTTTTAACAAGATATAAAGTCTAACAATTAAAAAAAATAAAGAAATTACATCTTATGTTATAAAATAAAAATTTTGACAACACCTCAAGATAGGGTACTATTGAACATTGACACACAATGGCTTTCAACATTGTAGGCTAACAGGACGATTGCAGTCAACATAAGTATGTGTTGTCTTTCTATATATCTTTTGGGGGCAAAGTATACATGTTTTTCAAGAACCCAAAACAATTTTGTTAGCTTCATGTTTAATAAATGATAGATCAGATCGCGAAACGCGAGTCAAAGTCATTCTCAATTTTTAGAGTAGTTTAGTATACGAAACGCGTCTTTTTGTTTGATAAAGGGCTATTTTCTTTATAAAATGTCGTCGTCCAAATCTTTTGTTTGATGTTGTTAATAAAGTACCGATATATTTGTCCCTGACGTGCTGGGTCGTTCATTTTTTTCCATTTTATATATAAAAACTAAAAAAAATAATCTTTTTTAGGTAAATAATATTTATATTACTAAAATATATAACAAATAATGCAAAATAATATATGATATATAATAATAAACACATTTGAGTACAAATAATACAATTAAAATATTAAAGTATATTTTGTAATATTACAAAAATATATGGAGTTTTGAAATCATTATGTATGGGAAACATGGACGTCGGGTCTGACAGACCCAGGCCCCGTTTAGAAAGTTAAATACTCACGTGTTTTGAACCCAGAGACACAACCACTGCTATCTACATTCATTTTGTCATTAATACGAAAGGTACTGAGAGACTCAGTGGCGGAGGTCACCGAGAAGTGGCCGATTTGTAGAATTCGTAGAACTAGATTGGTCTGTGAGACCCGACGTCCATACTAAAAGGTTAAGTGTAATCTATACTAATAAATTTAACATAAAACAGTAGTATTTTTTAACATGTTTGAATGGTTACAGTTCAACTGTAAGTAATAGATGGCGCTGTGCATAAGACGTCATTTTCTGAATCGCGCTGGTAAGAAGCTTGGCAAAAGAATGACTTTAAAAACGAATTGATTATACGACTGTTGATCAATGTATTTTTAAAGTACGATTGTTCGAAGTTCTAACTATACAGTTTTTTTTAGTTTTTAGTATTTAAATCTGCAATCAGTCGCAAGACTAAGCAAGTGGCATGAGTGTAAAAAGACCTTACTATCTATAAAGTAAACAAAACTTAATTGTTGGTGAAAGTTACCTTCTTAACAGTTAAGTTTAAGTCCTAATTGCTTCAACACATTCGGTTCGTTCGCTTCTTCGTTTATGTTATTAATATTATTTTAGAAAACATAAAAATTTGAACATAGGAGGATTTGAACTCGCACTTCTGGGAGTAGCGTCTAAAAAATTGTGTATCAAGAAAGAAAATGTTCTACCATTATAAATAAAACTATCCTGCAGTATTATTACTATTTCTTGAATTAATAATCATGTAGTTCAAGCGATGTTGTAATTTCATCACAAGCTAGCAAGCAACATTGTTTTCCATTACCATATGTACATGCAAATACAATTTGTGCATAAAATACTAAGATAATATGTGTGACAATATGTTATTTAATATACGCAATAGAACCTGAATCTGAATTTCTCATATAAGGAAACTGAATTTCTCATATAAGGGAAGAACTACATATTAATTACATATTATAAGTATAAGAACTACATATTTATTGGACTAATAATTTGAGCTTTGCTAGAATTATGTACATCTGAGAGCCCTGGGATCTTAAGCTGTAATGTTGAATTCTTGCTGCCACATTGCTATGTTTCCCCAATCGATGTGTAGAACGTTATTGTTTAAGGTTTAATATATTTAGTAAATGTGCCATTTCAACGCAATTTTTACGAAAAAATAACAGGTTAATTTCTAAAAAGTTAGATACTTCACTAGATTCCTAATTCCACTATAAATTTTGCCGTCATTTTAGCTGTCAAAAATGTGTCAAGAGTACCAAATAATACTTACAACATTGTTTTGTTAACACAATCGTGAACTAGTGGGCGGTAGGCATATTAATTTATTATAACAAACAATTTTCCATTGTTAGTTATAAAAAAGAGGCCATCGTGCCGCAGGGGCACACGAGTGTGACTGTAACGCGACAGTTGTGGGTTCGACTCCCACTTCTCATTACTTTGCTCTGGTAAAAGCCCTGCGTTGAGAAGGTAGAGTTGAAACTGAGTGAAGGAAGAAAAACTAGGTTCCCTCTGCCTAGCCTCCTGATCATCTCTATATACATATAATAAAACAGTAAAAATATTTTGTCTGTACACTTAGTTCGACTAAAATGGATAGAGGGACACTTAAAATTTTTTTTTAAATTTCCCGTTTGTATGTATGATCACGCTAATCTCCGAAAGCACTGAACCAGATTTACTTAAAACTTTCACCAATTGCTTTGTTTTAACTCAACTTAACATCTAAAGTTTATTTCATCAAATAAAAAAAGTTAGTCATTTGAATGAACTCAAGGCATGAGCTAGCCTGCAAATAAATTTCAAACCATATCTATATTATACTTATAACATATATGTGTTTGTTTGTAATTAATCTTTATTTTAAACTGACTTACAAAACAAGGAAGAGGCTCTCAATTATTTTCGATTCGATATTCGATTAATTATTTTGGATTCGATTTCGATATTGGATTATTCGATTCGATTTGGGTATGTTTTGTAATATGCAATCATTACAGTTATTTTACAAAGAATGTTATAAATCCTTACTCAAATCAATAATTTAACATTTAAGGCTGTTTCTGAACGAGTAAATTCAATTATTCATAGACATCAACACGTATGACTGTCAGTGAATTCTGTTTATTAAACAAATAATCATATAGTACAAGCGGGCAAAGCCGCTGGCAGGCCACTAGTTACATATAAGTAATAATTAAGAAAACAAGCATTTTCATAGGAACAAACATATCGGGTCGCTATGGTATGTACATATAATTTAATTATTAACTTTATTTACACCTAACTAAAGCATTTCTCCAACTTTTGAGCTCGTTGAACATCTACTAAGAAGGAATTTTGAAAAATTTTTCACAAAAATTTTCCACCGATTTTTATAAAATTTGAAATTTAGACTTAAAAATATTTAATTGTCATGGTTTTCTAGAATTCACCCCTTAACACTAGAAGCGCCCCCGTCCCATTTTTGACCCAAACGCAAGGTTGATTGTATATAACTTTTATTTGTTAATTTATGTAGATGAAATTTTTTTACTATTACCAATTTTACACCTTTATTTAATTGAAGATATAAATAATTTTATAGCAGTCATATTTTTTAAAAAAAAAATGAGATATACCTAGAACTGCCGCTGGGTCATTTTTGTCCCGTCATTATTATTTCACTATTTGAGGGTACAATTTGACATATTTTCATGCCTCGGGGACGACGTGGAGATGAAGTGTCGACGTGGGAGCCGAAAACAAAAATAGAACACTAGGTTTAGCAGTCAATTCCTAAGTTTTTAGGGTTCCGTATATTTTAAGGAAAAAAGGAACCCTTATAAGAACACTTTGTTGCTCATCCGTCTGTCTGTGCCTTTATCTCAGGAATTCTTGTTGATATCGAGTTGATAAACATATAAGTATATAAAAAAACAAAAATCTTCCTGAAAAAATCATACTTAAAAAAAGATATCACCATTTATAACGTAAAAAACGTGTATTTCGACACTAAAGGAAAAAAATTTTAATAATAAATAATAAGGTACTCCTAGTTAACCTAGAATAATAAAATTTGGCAGCTAGCATCTACAGGTAGTACTAGTTCAAGAAAAAATCTGAAAACTATATTTTTGTGCTCAAATCTTAAAAAATAATAGCCTGAAAAGTGGGGCAAAATTGGTTTCCTTACCAAATTTTGCCGCTAGTTCAAGTGAGGTATCAGAAACGGACTCTGGCTAACCTAAGCTTGAATTTCAGAAAAACGGTCGAGATCAAATATGGTCAAGGGTAGGGTAGGTAAAGGGAATCTTGGAACCTAGTGTTAAGTACTCTGCTGGCATTTTCCGCCGAATTCTGGGGGCACAAGTAAAGATAATATATTAGTAAAGTTATAAGTCTTCTGTGAAGTAGGTACCACATATACAAAAAAAATGTCTGTAATAAATGCACTAATGAAGAATATTATTATTAATGCATTATTTGGTCTAATGATAATATTAACTAATTTCAATAACTTATAATTTTGTAAGAGTTTATCAATAAGTTGTCACGATCTTATAACGTATATTGACATATTTAATTCTTACTTTGTTTTTTTGTTTTTTGGTACTTTTATATTTGTTAAAGAATAAGAATTGATGTAAAATTGATTATTAAAGGTGGTCTGTATATTTTTACGAATTATTTTAATAATAACTTTCTTGTCTTACACCAACAATCAATATAATAAGTAGAAGGGGACAAATTTGGCACGACGGCGGTTCTAGGAGGGTGTCAATCTTCGGCGGTTCTAGTGTTAAGGGTGCAAATAAGGGGTTGAAAATTTGTATGGAAAAATCTTTAAATCGCCACCGATTATTATAAAATTTGAAATTTACACTCTTAAAAATATTTCATTGGACACGTGTTTCGTGGTTTATTAGAATTCACCCCTAAATAAGCTAAGCTGCGCGTGTCCGCTTGTATATTATATTTGGTTATTTATACGCTACAAAACAATATTGGAAAATATTTTCACAATGGCATTTGTAGCGTATAAATTCAGGGCGCAGATTTAGCGTGTTTATAATTGTAATTTAGAAAGAGTATAATAAGACTTGTGCAATACCCCTTTGGGAAGAAATTGTGTAAAACAGTATATCAAATAAATCAAATAAAATATTATGCCTATAAACTAAATTGATCCACAAGTTGTTTTCTTCGCCCGGACCTCGTAACTCGATGCGGAGTCTCGGTCGGATGTCGGAGAGATGATGTCGCCGGCTGCTGCGCTTGCGCATTGTTTCTGTATTGTTGACGTTCTGCTGATGGTGAATTTTTGAATTCGTCGACTTTGTTTGCGATGAAGGCTGGCGTAAGTAGGCCGATATCCGTAATTATGTATCGATTAGTACTACGTACAGGTAGAGTGCACACGAAAGTTTTTAACCCGTTCGAATTCGGGGAAAAGCATAAGTGACGAATTGTTGTCGCGTGAGATTTCCGCCTTTTGACACGATAAATTCAAATGAAAAATATTCTTTATTCATCTAGACTATTATTTATAATCACTTATGAATCGTCGAATGAACATATGAACAAAAAGCTACCACCGGTTCGGGAGGCAGTTCTGCTGAGAAGAGCCGGCAAGAAACTCAGCAGTTGCTCTTTTCAAAGACAATGGTACAATTTATTACATTAGCGCCAGTTGCCAAACTATCCTGCATTACATTCAATAGACATTAATTCCATACATGTTTATCCTCTTAATATTCTTGAACAGTGAAGTAAAAGCTTATTATACTATAGCTTTACTTGTTAGATTTTTTTTTTCATATATTTTAAATTTTTGTAGTGGCAAACTAAGAATACACTGCGGAATTTTATTATATACACGTATACTCAGACCCATAAAAGATTTAGTAACTTTTTGGAGGCGAAAACTTGGTATAACAATCTTATCTTTCTCAAATAGCAAGATAGCTTTGTTTTGTCCACGCACTTGAGTATTCCATACCAGGTCAGAAATAATGACTTGTTAGCACTATCATATGTTAACATTATCCTTGTTGTTTTGAACCCTGGATGCGCTGCGTCGTATAATACTCGTATACTGTATATTCTTTTTCGAAATATGCGCAGTATATACGGTTGACTTGCACTTGTGGGGCTTCAGGTTGAGCCTTGGAAAGAAAATTACAATTTTCCATTCTTTGTTTAATTGTCGCTGTGGAAGGCTTCGACCATGCTTGGGATGCCTCAGTAATTATAGATGGCGGTGCGTGCGGAGAGAGTGCAGCCAGTGTCATGATTCTCTACTGACTGAGAAGTATCCCTAGTTTCTTCGTTCATACATCATTCATATACCATACTTGTGTTTATTTAAAGCGCTTAAACATTGACAATCGTAATTACAGTGTGTCAGAATTATTTATCCTTTTTGGATGTTATAATCCTGTAATGCTGTCGACTAATCTGTTATCGCGCATATCCACTAATAAAATATTTTTTTTTAATTAAAAATCGACGCCTTCATGAATATTTGTATTTTCCATTATTTTAATGTGGCACCACGGGAGTTGTATAGATCATTGCCTCTGTCTCGTCGATAGCTTCGAGCTGAGGCCTAGAGGATCGCCAACAGGGTACCTCAGGTCGGGGTTACCAATGTAGGCTACGGGTATCGTAGACTTCACATTCAATTCTTTTATTATATATTATATTTGGTTATTTATACGCTACAAGACAAGACAATATTGGAAAATAATTTCAAAATTGCATTTGTAGCGAATAAATTCAGTGCGCTGATATAGTGTGTTTATAATTGATATTTATTCAAATTCAAAATGTTCTTTATTTAAATAAACTTATTATAAGCACTTTTGAACCGTCGAATGTACATGAACAAAACATGTATGAACAAAAAGCTACCACCGATTCGGAAGGCATTTCTGCTGAGAAGAGCCGGCAAGAAACTCAACAGTTGTTCTTTTCAAAATCAATGGTACAATCTATTACATTAGCTGGCAGCTATCATCCTGCATTTCATTCAATAGACATTAATTCCATACATGTTTATCCTCTAAATATTCTTGAACAGTGTAATAAGCTTTACTTGTTAGAATTTGTTTTACTGATATTTTAAATTTTGGAAGTGGCAAACCTAGAATACACTGCGAAATTTTATTATATACACGTATGCTCAGACCCATTAAAGATTTATTAACTTATTGGAGGCGAAAACTTGGAGTAACAATCTTATCTTTATTTCTCGTTCCTATCGTATAACTGTCACTATGTTTACTATGACAATGTATATTTTGTCGGACAAAGAGAATATTATCTATATATATAAAAGGACTTGTCCTCACTGACTGAGGTAAGACGCACGCACAGCCGTAACCGCTGATGGTAGAAACGTTAAATTTGGACAAAAGTTTACTTTCGTAATCTGGACATCCACTAAGAAGGGATTTTGAAAAATTTTAACCCTAAAGGGGTGAAATAGGGGTTCAAAGTTTGTATGGAAAAAAATTTAAATCGGCACCGATTTTTATAAAATTTGAAATTTAGATTTTTAAAAGTATTTAATTGAACACGTGTTTCATCGTTTTCTAGAATTCTCCCCCTAAGGGTGCAAATAAGGGGTTGAAAGTTTGTATAGGTTTTTTTTAAATCGTCACCAATTTTTATAAAATTTGAAATTCAGACTCTTAAACGTATATAATTAAACACATGTTTCATGGTTTTCTAGAATTCACCCCCTAAGGGTGCAAATAAGGGGTTGAAAGTTTGTATGGGAAAATTCTTAAATCGCCACCGATTTTTATAAAATTTGATATTTAGACTCTTAAAAATATTTAATTGAACATATGTTTCATGGTTTTCTAGAATTCACCCCCTAAGGGTGCAAATAAGGGGTTGAAAGTTTGTATGGGAAAATTCTTAAATCGCCACCGATTTTTATAAAATTTGATATTTAGACTCTTAAAAATATTTAATTGAACATATGTTTCATGGTTTTCTAGAATTCACCCCCTAAGGGTGCAAATAAGGGGTTGAAAGTTTGTATGGAAAAATCTTTAAATCGCCACCGATTTTTATAAAATTTGAAATTTAGACTCTTAAAAATATTTCATTGAACACATGTTTCATGGGTTATTAGAATTCACCCTTAAATACGCAAGCGAAGCTGCGCGCGTCCGCTAGTAGTATATAAATTGGGAAACAACTGTAAGAATACCTGCATCTTTGAAAACATCTCACAGAGAATCTCGCGCTCTTAGTTTACAAATATATCTCACGGCTCTTTTTTGGAGGATAAATATTGAATTTATGTCTGAAGCACTGCCCCATATCAGCATTCCATAAGATTATTAAGAATATAATAAGACTTGTGCAATACCCCTACAATACTATATCAATATCATCTATCAGGATCGCTTCAAAACATATAGGACGAAGTATTAACTATTTACGATAATCTAAAAAAGATAATAAATAAAAGAAGTTTTTACTGCTCAAGCCACAAAAATATAATTTAATAGAGCAAAAAAATTAATAATCTTCCATTTGAACTTAAATATCTAAGCTCGGCTTTTTTGCTACACTGATAAACTAACTAAAATATCTAAGCATCTAGAGCAGAACATTGTTCTTTAAATACTTATTAAGAAAATTTCCTGAGTGTGGAACAACACTTTAAANATATATATATATCGGAAGCCTCTGGTGGATCAATAGTGAAAATAACACGAAAACAAAAAATAATCATCGGGACATCGGAATTCCAGTACGTAATTATTCACCTCTCGGATCGTTATTTTTGTCGGGGAAAAGGGTAAACTAACAGCTCTTTTTAGAGCTAATCTTTGTTTCTTTTGATAAAAACGTATAAAAAGCTCTTTTCAGGGCTATTGTCAACAGTTACTTAGAGTTGATCTCCATTTCTCACGGCAAAAAACGAACCAAACAGCTCTTTTCAGGGCTATTGTCGACAACTCTTTTAGGGCTAATCTTGGTTTCTCGTGGTAAAGAACTTATCCAACAGCACTTTTCAGAGCTTTTATTAACAGTTCTATTAAGGGCTGCTTTTTGTTTCTCATGGCAAAGAAAGTATCAAACAGCTCTTTTCAGAGCTATTGTCGACTACTCTTTTAGGGCTAATCTTGGTTTCTCGTAACAAAGAACTTATCCAACAGCACTTTTCAGAGCTTTTATTAACAGTTCTATTAAGGGCTGATTTTAGTTTCTCATGGCAAAGAACGTATCAAACAGCTCTTTTCAGAGCTTGTCAACAATTTTTTTTATGGCTATCGCCGAAGAATCTAAGAATTTCTCACTGAAACATGATAAAATCCTGTACTATGCTGAAGAAGACTAAGAATTGAATTAAGAATATTATCAAAAAATATGCTACTTGTTAATAGTTCTTATCAGAACTAGTTTCTATTCCGGAGGACAAAAATGACGTAAAGTGAAAGTTCTTATCAGAACTACTTCCTGTTTTGTTGGACAAGTGTCGTAAAACTAAAGTTCTTGTCAGAACTATTTCCTGTTTTGATATACAAAAGTGTCGTAAAACTAAAGTTCTTGTCAGAACTATTTGATCTTTGTTTCATAAAGATAGAGACGTCTAAATAGGTTCTTTTCAGAGCCACCCAAATAAATGGTTTTAAGTTTCACGTGACGTGACGTTTTAGTATATAAATGCTAGTAACAAGTTTAAATTCATACATAAATGTTTTTATACATTATTTACTTTAATAAACACTCAATAGAGAAAGAATACAGAAAATCCAAAGCTGAGAGAAAGAATACAGAATTTGCATAGGTAAGTACACGTTGAGACAAGTAAAACTTGTATCATCGCACAGCAAAATTTAAATAGCAGTCGGGGGACATTCGACCTACTACACCGGCAATCAAAATCTCGGAGCCGCAGCCGGTTTTTGAAAAGAAATCCAAGATCGGGGATCTGTTTGGTATCATGACAATTTGGGGAAAAAAGTCCCATAAATGTCGTCAGCCCTGCAATTTTAATTCTTTAAATGGCCAAGGCAATCTTAGCTTGCCCGCATATTATTTATTATAAACAAGAAATCTTAAATTCATTTTCTAGTTGATACAGGATCTGATATCTGCGCGCTGCCACTGTCATACCTTCGAGAGCGTCCAATATCGACTACTTACACCCATTACTGCTGGATACTTCTGGATCTAATATATAAGTATCCAAGGGAGCTGCTAACACCCAGGCAAAGTTTCAATCCATGGTAAATGAAAATTGGCCAAACCATGTCCTCATCTTTACAGATGCATTTAAGCTTTCAAAGGAAAGTTGTGTTGGTGCAGCTTGCTAGATACCAAAATTCACAATTATATTACAATTTAAATGTCTTCCCGAATAATTTGTGTTTACAGGAGAGCCTGTTGCTTTGTTGGAAGCAATTCTGTTCACACACTCCCACGGCTGTTATCTGTACTGACTCATTAAGCTGCCTATTGGCTATAAAGGCCATTTCATAGTAAATTAAGATCTTCCATAATTTTAAGGATTCGTGAAGAACTGTACTCATGTTATCTAAAAGGTTTAGATGTTACTTTGGCATGGATTCCAGGGCATTCTGGAATCGGTAGGAATCAATCTGCAGACTTGTGCTAAATTAGTCATCCAGTGTGGCACTTTAGATCACTCTTCTATTTCGGCTCAGGATCTGCTGGCACATACTCATTTGGATTTGTCATGGACTAAATTCTGGGAATTGTCAAAATCTTAGAAAGGTAAGTATTATGCCACTATTCAACCAAGGCGATATCTCAAGGCGACCTTGGTTTTTTTTCTCAAAAAATTACTGAACGGAGGGTTTTATCACTTATTTGTCGTTTGAGCCTTGGGCATGCATGTACGCCTGTGCACCTAGCCAAGATCAGGGTTAGGGACCACTCACTGTGTGAATGTGGCCTGGACGACGGTTCCCCTTCCCACGTCTTTTTCCTGTCCTAAATATTAATTTACCATTTAATTTTGATCACCATCCCTTATAATATGATGTCCTTTCATATAAAGTTCCCCGTCCTCTTAGTGTTCAATGTTTGTTAATGTTTGAGTTTAGTCCTCTATGTAAATTTGTATGTAAATATAATTATTAGATATAACAATATTAACCTATAAATTATCTCCTTCATGTGTTCTCCATACAACGTGACATTGGCGAAGTGATTAGTGCTCAACTGGCACGCTCGAAACCTTGAGAATTTAGTCAATATCTAAAGTGTAACTTGTTACAAATTAATTTCTTAGTTTAAAAAAAAATGTACTGTGTTTTGGAGGAAAATATATAAATTAGACCTTAAAACACAAAGAAATACGCGTCGATTCGCGAAGTTTATAGGAAAGTGAAAACTATTGAATGTCTAAAAATGTTATTATAGAAGTTAAGTATTAATCTAAGGATATACAAATATAACAGTAACTGCTAATTAAAGTGCTAAGCAAAATCACTGAGTATTTATTTTTCGAATGTGTAATACAGATTTAAATATATTTTCAGTTTACTCATCTTTTGAAAGAGTTTCAATTAGAATGAGCATCCAATTAAATATTATTTGCCTCATTGAAATACTATCACAGAAAAAATATATTTGCAGTGTAATAATACATATCCTATCCTATCCTATATCTTATAAAACAAAGTCGTTTTTCGTGTCTGTCTGAACTTTCTAACTCTTCTTCTAAACCACCCAACGGATTTTGATGCGGTTTTCACCATTAGGTCGAGTATTTCTCAGGGAAGGTTTATATATAGTTTATTNGGCATATTCGTATCTTTTAAGAATAACGTGTAGTGATCATATTGCTGACTAAAAATTGTTATTTCAATATATTTTTTATTGTGAGGGATACTTTTCCATAATGGTATTAATCCTTATCCTTTTAAAATTTCCTATTAATTTCCTACGTTAAACGAAGATAAAATTTTCTCTTTACACTATTTCGAAATTGCGAATAGTTTTAGAGAAAAATGGATTTAATTGTTGACACATCACGCCGTTGACACATCAGCTATGTTTCACTTATCCCTTACTCTCAGCATATAAATAAGTATATTAGTTACGTTGGCCATTTAATGTAGATCAAAACTGTCTTTTACTGTTTTTCATTTTAATAAATACTTTAGAAGTTGTTACAATATCAAAAAATCCTTGCTGCGAAACGCGTCCCGTGACGTTTTGCTTATACAAGCGCGTCCGCCGCGCCCGCCTGCCTTACACGGATCGGTGGTTCAGTGGTAGAATGCTCGCCTGCCACGTGGCCGGGTTCGATTCCCGGCCGATGCATTCTAATTAATTTTCCTCACAGGCAGCCACGTAGTGCCTACCCTAACGGTGTCGCTGTTTTAACAGCATTAACCACAATCTCGACAAAAACCCGCCTGTCTCTATAGCAAAGAAGATTTAGATGCGTTTCACATATTGGATAATTTCAGTTGAATGTATTATTTCAGCGCGATATATTTGGTTTCATATTTTTTGGAGTAGTTATTAGTAGGTAGGTTTTTGTTTATAATTTCTTCCGTTTAAAAATACTTAGTCATTTAAATATCTAAAAATTGTCATTTAAATATATTTTAATAAGTACTTGAAAAGATTAGTAGCACAGATTTAAAATTACGGTACCTACTAAAAAATCTTTGCTGTGTAAAACAATTAGAAAATCCTTATTGACACTTTGACACGAAAATGCGGGTTGCATTAGGGTTTAATTAATTTTCACATTATCTTAAGTGCTTTGCAAACATACATTATATGAATAATCCAGTAGTAAAAGCGGGCGAAGCCGCAAGAGGGTCGCTAGTTTATTTAATAAGTACTAATATATCATCGGTACTTAAATAGTTTGTCAACTACCATAGTAAATATAACAAGTGTAATCATTGTAATTATCATTTTATAGGTGACTATATATGTGCCCAAAAGTGGATATTTGATGACTTCTAGATGTAGATGCTTGCAGGAACTTTACAAGAATATTTCACTCAAATTCACATTTTTGCTCAATCTAAATAATAAAAATATTGACAAATGGGCAAGTGACAGCATATGTGATAAAGTATTTATTACCTAGAAATGGATTGGAAGACTTGGAGGTAGAAGTAGAAGCCTTCAAACATTACAACAACTAAATGTAGTAAAAACATATAATAGCTACAAAATGAAGGAAAGGAACAGAAAACAGGTTTATTTTCATCCAGGAGGTATACAAATCTTTTTATAAATAAATTTGTATTTTATTATTAAGATATTGTCTAACTATAATTGTCTAACTTTGTTGTAAAATGAACACTACTCTTAAAATAAAATATAGCTGAGTGATCCTGTAAGAAATTGAATTTTCTTATAAACTTATATAAAATAACATTGATATTTAATTATTATTGATTGAATTACCGAGTAAAAATGTACTTGTGTATTACAAAATTATATTCTACTGTACTATATATATTTTATTTAATGAAACAAATTAAATAATAAGTAAATTGTATTAGTTCTTCAAAAGAATTATTTTGAATTTATCAAAATTTAACAAAAATAGTCAAACTATGAATTGGTCAGTGTTTAATAGATTTCCTGGATATCTTAATATTTTTTAAGTACTCGAGTATTTATATATGTGTCTATATTTGTATATATGTCTATAATTGTATCTCTAAGTATATGTGTATTTATGCATGAATAGTGTATGTAAATAACAAAAATATCTTTATGAGAAATTATCCGCCAACAATGTTCTCTTACTATTAATTTTTATTAAAAAAAGTTGCCCGAGATCACTTATATAATAAGGCTGCCTTTGCACTGTACTAAATGTAACAAATTCACCAAATACATGTGTTATCTTTGTGCAGTAAAGTGTTTTTAAAATTTGATTTGTAAATAGATATATGAAATGTTTCAGATATAACAATTGTTAGTTTGTAAGTACATTTATATTTACTGTTTTGGCATTGCCTCCTATTTTATGTTTAGTTCAGTGGCAACATTAAGTTGTCAGTTTTTATTCCTACAATGGCTGTTCTATGTATTATGTAAAAATGTGATTGTTCTAAATAAATATGTCGGAGTTGGGTGGATTTCCCTCGCACATAGTTTTTGAGTACCCGGTCTACTGTGGGCTTCCGTGGATAATGTTGGCATGAGTAAACACAATTTGTGATATTACGAATTAATTACAACACCGTAACCAATTCACAAGAAAGCAGCTATCGCTATCTCAGTAGGTAGATACACAGCACGGAACGCGGGACAGTTTTAGTGTCGTCTGCACCGGCCGACCGCCAAACACAAAGTGAGTCGATGTCTGTCGGCCACGCCTCGACTCGCCCCTTCCATAACGATGCAACACACTAACTCTGTCGAACGCCAACAGATGGCGCTGGCGTTCCGGAACCACCTTAATACTACAATTTCCGACACGGCCATCCTGCTAGCACACGTCCTCGTGTGTTGGTTAGCCTAGAAGAAAAAGCTACAACAGTACCTCGTACCGCTCGGCCAACCTACATCCAGAACCGTACACTAGAATTTGATACTAAAACTTTACACGAGACCTTTGTACCAGAACCTATACCAGAACCTTATACCCAGAGCCTTATACCCAGAACCTTACACCCAGAACCTTATACCCAGAACCTTATACTCAGAACCTTATACCAGAACCTTATACCAGAACAACTTGACACCAGATCAACTGGACACCAGATCAACTCGACACTACAACTTGACACTAATCTGGATCATAATTGTAACTAACCACTACACACAAATACCACAGCCATGTACCATCGACATTATCATAACCAAAACTTCACTTTACTTTACTTTAACAACTTACAACACAGTTAACAGAAACCTCCGAGTAAAGACCTCTAACGCCACGGCTCTCCAGCCGAATAGCAATCACATTGCTCTCTCACATCTCAGTACGCATATCCACCGCGTGGATAGCCCGTGTATGTCACACCTGCGACAACACGCTACGGTTTCTACAGACCACGACCTCAGTACGGTCGAAAACCTCTCAATACGCATATCCATCAAGTGGATAGCCCGTGTATGTCACACCTGCGACAACATGCTACGGTCTCTGCAGACCACGACCTCCGCCAGAGTTAAACGCACACCGCGCACC
>JAKRZM010000939.1:158551-192459 GCA_036379175.1 Heliconius cydno galanthus | reverse complement strand
AGCTCTACCTTCACCTACTGCCGCTAAATGCAAAAACTATGAAATATTAATACAGATAATTGATTTAATTGTATTTTAGGTTTACGTAACTCATCTGTAATAACAACACGTTGGTGCGCTGTGATATATTGTAATTGTACGCGACAAATGCGTGTAACGTTTCAGTGGTTAAAGGTTTTGGGAAAGGACGGCTATGCTGCCTTTATTAATTTACCATTATGTAAATTGTGTTTGTTATTTGCTCAAATGTTAATTAATACATACATTTATTTTTATTTAAACTTCATAGCATAGCTGCATAGTGGATAGACAGAGGGAACCTGGGATGGTTCCCAAAAGTTGTTAAGACATTCCGAACGAGCTTTGGCCACGCCGTTATCAGAGCGAGGAAATATTAAATAATAGTAGACGCGCGCAGCTTCGCAATAACCCATGAAACATGTGTTCAATGAACTATTTTTAAGAGTATAAATTTCAAATTTTATAAAAATAGGTGGCGATTTAAAGATTTTTCCATAGAAGTTTTAAGAAAACGTTACCCGAAATGAGCTCGCTTAACGCATACATGCGCTGACTCAACCTTACGAGATGCATAAAAACAATGTTTTACAAAAATATTGTCCTTTAAATAATGTTTAAAAAAGTCCGCGATGGTATATGTTTATCTCTGAAGGTTGAGCAAAAGTAACCATTTTAATTAATTTACTTTAAATGTATCGGGATTTTGTTAATGTATTTCCTATAATTTGATATTCATCCTTATGAAAATAAATATAATAGTCACTTTTATCATTTTATCTAGATTGAAATTATAGTTTACTGTATAACATTCGCCTACGGGCGGCATAGTATGAGTATGACCGACGCGAACGGGCAGATGACTTTGATGGTTTTGTAAATTTTGATACATTTTCGAACTATTGTCAATTTTTATGTAATTATTTGCTGTTTACGATGAATTTATACTTTTTTTGGTTCTATTCCAATAGAAATCGAACTCGAACTCTATTAGAAGAAAACCAAAGTGTAGTTTAATAGTTTAATTATTTGGTGTGGTGTAAAGTTTGATCCTGCATGACATTGCCCGCTACTTTCTATTTAATGTTTTTTTTTTGACTAGTCGGGCAGTTTCAACGTCCGTCATTTGTCTTACTTTTTTAATTGCGAACGCGGCATAGCTTAGCTGAGTTTATCCGTAAGTCTTCTTTTTTAGCCTATTTTGATTATTTAGACTTATATTTTTTTGCTAATTCTATTGATTAATTAAATATATTTAATAAATATTCTGAATTTCATAAATATATTTAATAAATATTCTTATAGTTAAAGCAGGCAAAGGCGCGTCCGGGTCCGCTAGTATATGTATAACGTTTGAAATCAAAATATATTTTACAAGTGACATTCGCATTTATGTTAATAAAGATTACATGTCTTTCATTTTCATAGATATACAATACTATTGCATTTAAATTGGTGCCCGCTGCCCAGTGGTGGTGGCGGTGGTGGTAGCGACCGTGACATTTGCACAATTACTCGTTTTAAATGCCACTTAATATAATCGAAAGCTCATAACTTGTTGATCAGATATAATGCATTTTTGTAACTACTAACTGTTAATGTGTATTTGTCATACGCAGAGTAGTCGGTTAGCTTTTAAGTGATATTAAGTTGGATCGTTTGCTCTTTAATCTTTTTTTTTTAATATTTACGTGCAGTTCTTTTATACGTCAGATCAGTAAAACGCGTCGAGATAACAACAAAATGAAATAATATAAAAAAATAAACGGATAAATAGGACCTCTTTTAAAATTCTTTTTATACATATAATATTGTTTAAATAATAAATCCGAACAAGTACATATTTAAGTATAAATCATGATGACAGAGGATAAACCGCCATATAATATTATGAAGCCTGCTTCAGCGACACCTCCGCTGTAAATAGACACGACAAGGAAGCTCTACATGCGTAAATTACGTGTCTTTAGGTATTTTTATCTTCGCTTGTTTCGCCTCGCTTCCGCATTTATTTGGAGTAGGTAACAAAGGTACAGGTAATATATTAAAATTCAGCGACTTTTATATAGTCTTTATATATATATTTTATTCGATTTTACATTAATGTTCTATAATATTTACAAGTAATTAATTATAATTCATAATGAAATGTGATACAAATATTTATGGACTTATTTTGGCGTGCCAACGAACTCTCATAAAACAGCAAAGCAAAAAGATGGCATTGTCAGCACTTAGTGTCACTTTGACTTGAATAATCTATTCTATACTTGTATATATATATAAAACGAAGTCGGGTTTGTTACAACACCTACAACTCGAGATCTGCTGGATCAATTTTCATTGTTTTTGATTCGTTCGATTTGTCTTCGCCCCGAATAGCAGAATACATCTTAAAAACAATGAAAAATCAACGAATACATCGTTATAAAAGATGAATTATTTTCTTTATATGTCAATCAAATAATGAAATATTAGGTCACCTCTACTGTTCAAAATTCAATTTTCCACAGAAACTAGAGCGCCAAGTACAAATAAGTATAAACTTGATTAAGAGAGGTTCAAAGAAGATAGTTTATAGAACGAAATGCTCCGCCCCGAGGGAAATTTAAATGTTGAAATTTAATCTCCTGACTGATAGCAGCAGTGCAGCGGGGTGTCCTTATTACTACTGTACTTGTCTTACAATTATGTAAAACTAATAAGGTTGTCCGAAGTGTCGTATTATTGGCTATCCATCACCGAAGGTAGAACAGTCAGCCGCGTCAACTAATGACTTAGTCATTTAGGCCTACTCCAATAAGATAAGGCGAAATATATTATCTTCATAATCTCTATACTTAAATAATTTACTTTATAACTTCAAATTATTATAAAAAAGACACAAGATACAGATTGTTTGTTTCTTTTGCATCGCAACTGTTTTGAATTCAATTACCATTCTAAGGAAGGAATTATTTTCTTTTCATCGATCTGGTAACAATTATCTATGATCGCGGCGTTGATTCCCGCAACTCAACACTATTAATCGGGAAGCTATTAATTATAAACAATTTAATTACTTTGATTTAATTTAGTTATCTGATTTAACCAATTACATTAAGCAAGCTCGTTTCACGATGACCAACAGGATATAATCTTCGGAAGTGCGCAGTAAGCACGTCCACTCCGAGCCGAGACCGACACCAAATATGTGCAGACAGACAGACATACCTACATCCGGTTGACATTTACACATATAAACATTAAAGTATTTGTCTATTTGGACCGATTTCAATTTGTAACGGTGACATATTCAAGTAGATAGGGAGGCGAAGAGGGGACTTTCGGGTTTTACTCGCGGCAGATTAAGATACTGGGGAATCCTTGTACTCCATATGTATGACCGCGCGTCTAGGATTAAGGATCAGATTAGTAAAAAAAATTGATCATCTGACATTCTCGAGCGCATCAGATTAAGGTAGGGTAAGTTAGTTACATCGTGTATATTCCACTGATCTGACAATTTCAGAGTGACGCAAAGGAAAACCGACTGGTTGTGGGTTCCATCTTCATTCCAGGAGATGAAATAGTTATTTAAATTTATATATCCATTTCTTCGCTCTGGTGTCGAGGCAAAGCGTAGCGTTGAGTTCTGTCACTCAACATGCAATGCCTCCAGAATTCGGCAGAAAGTGGGGAACGGAGTGTCTTAACATTGGGTTCCCTCTGTCTGCCCTGCCGTGTACGGGATACAGCGTGAAGCTGATTTATTTGATTTTAATATTTTTAATGTGTTATTCGACTCTAACCTAAGTCTTCTTAGACGGTTTTGAACTATTTTTAATCTGTCTCTTAACGGTATTCGCATATTTCTTCAGAGAACTTCTTGGCATTCCGATCGTGTTTTAGGAAGAGATGCTTGGAGCAGTGCCTCTTAACCGAAAGTTGGAAAAGTTTGAAATGCCTATTCATGTCCAGCTCCGCTGTCTAATTTCTTCTCTGCCTAAAAAAACATATTATTATGTTAAAAAAATTAATCATATTTACCTAACATATTTTAACATAGGTTGTGACTCATGGCGCAAAGCCTCACTCTGGTAAGAAGACAGAGGGCTGCGTTAACTTCCACTGCGGTTGCGGTTGCGTTGGGAACGTAGTGTTTTAATACTGGGTTCCCTTTGGCTACCCTTCTATATATTAAATTTCTTAATGAAATTACAATAATTCATAATTTTATATGCCACTTATGGCTAATGTAACTTCTCATAATGATGCCACTTGAGACACATCTCATAAGCTTGAGTAATGAGGACCCTTTATCTCCCCGCGAATAGTGGAGTTAACTTGCACAAATGCTAGTGTACTAACATTTTGAAACTCCATTTGATTCTTTATTTTTTCTCTTTTATAAGCAGCCTCAAATATGAGGTCAGTCGTAGAGCAGGGGCACAAGCTTGCGACTGACTGGTTGTAGGTTCGATTCCCACTCGAAGAAATGAAATATTTAATACTTTCATTTCCTTACCGTGGTAACAAGGCAAAGCACGGCGTTGAGTTTCGCCACTCAATAACAATTCGGCGAGCGAGCGGCGAGACTTAATGGGAAATTTAAATTTAATTAACTAAAGGTAGAATTTGTCTGTATAAGTATACATTCGTTAAAGTATGGATCGCTTTTAAACCGGTGCAAGTAAACTACCTATCGAACTCATGTTAATTAATAATTAATTTATGTCTACGAGTTTGGCCTTAAAGTTATTAAATTATTTCTATAATACGGGAATTATGCTTATCAGAATGTTCATCGGTATTTAAATAACTTCGTGCTTACGATAGCCTTTATGCAACAAGCGTCTATATGAACGACACACAAATTTCCATATTTGGTGATTAAAATAAACTTAAATTAAATTATATATTTGTGCTCAGCTTATGTTATTTAAGGCATTCCAAAGATATAGAAATTGTAAAATAAAAAAATGTAATCGTCGTCGTGGCGCTGTGGCCGACCGTCGAAACCGCATCTAATGACATCGATAGTCCATAGATGTAATCGATTCGTCCATCATCATCTAAATGAAGACGGACGAATTTAAATTTGTATTCACTTGCTCACGTGTGTCGTCGATAATTATTCAAAATGTCGATCGAAATATTGCAGTTTTTACATATTATTTTGTGGTTTCAATATATCTTCTGGAAGTAGACAGCTATTCGCTTTTGAAAACTAAAAGTGAAAAATATTTGGAAAGAATAATATATACAATCCCATGTACCACACCACACACCAATTGTATTTGAACCCCACGTCTACCCCCTTGTCGAAATACGTCACAATTCAATACAATTGATCGTTTCCTTCGCAAATATAAGTAATCTACTAAAATTTCAATAAATCTTATCGTTAATACGTTTTTATAATGAAAATAACAAGGATTACCGATATGATAGATAGACGATGCGATAGTCTATCGCGCGGATTAGCCAAGGAGGGCTCTCACAGAACAAGCCAGCCGGCCAACCAGCAATAATGGACAATGGACCTGTCTTTCTCATTAAGGTCAGTTTTCTTTGAATATTGTAAGATCCAGGCGCTCTCTAACTACCTTTTAAATTGTGTTACGTATCATTTCAGCCCATTTAAAAGTTCTCCTATTGTACTTCAGCTATTTGTATAGTTGTTATATAGTATATCTTATCGTTATCGAAGTTTGTTTTTGAATTATATTGATTATTTAATAATCGTCCGACCTTGAAATAATTAGCGGTAAAAATTCTATAATTGATCGAAAAAATATATTTACATTTTGTCTTAAAATGCATATAACTTTTTATTTCTGTATATCCACTCGGCATGCTATAGAGGAGGGCAGAGTAACTTGCCTCTATTTTGTCTGTATAATCTATATACATATAAATTAACATATATATCAAAAACCAATAAAGGATACACTTGCAATTAGTGTCCTTGAAACAATAAAAAAAAGGGAAAAAAATATTTCACACGTAATAAATAATATGAATTTCTATGATGCTAACTCAACCTTTTGTTAAATAGAGTTCGTTGGGCCCTATGAAATTGATTCAATAAAACCCTATATAGTTACGAGAGGTGCCAAAATTCAGTTATGATTTACGAATCGTATGTTCAAATTTGTTATCTATCAAGAAACTACCTTGTATATTTTTTTTAGAAAACCACGATAACGCCCAACTATAGCAGGTGCTCCATCGGTTGCTACCAATGTTATATTACATAGGAAATTCCATAATTAATTCCAACAAATAAGCCTTAAAAACATGAAATATTGATTCACCTTTAGTATCGGTTGTTAAAATTCTCACAAATACCAATTCTTCGTAGATATTTTGATCCATAATAAAGCGAACATACACCAATAATTACCCTCAGGGGTTGATACAGACCTGCAAGCCACATTGGAAATCATTATAGAGTCCTCATAAATTCGTAACGCATAGTTTTAGTTCACCAGGTTGTCACAAGAGCCTATTGTTTATCAATCTAGCGATAAAAACTTTCAAACGCAAGTGTAACTTTAGCTTCGGCATAAAGCTGAAAAAATGTGACTTAGATTGTAAATCAAAGAACGTTTATACACTTCGAGTAGTGGATGGAATTCTAAATGGCTAACATAACTGCTGACGGCAGCTGCGTCCTAAGGATATTTTAGATCTGGCCGCATAGTTCGCGGATGCCATTACAAATGAAGGAAGTTCGCTTATTTTAGCTCTCTTATAAGGACTAGGGTCGAGTTGTGGCGCAGGGGCATAAAGTGTGACCGACTAGTTATGTGTACGATCCTCATTCGAGGAGATGAATATAGTGCGGCGTTGAGTTACGCCACTCAGCACGCACTGCCTCCAAAATTCGGCGGAAAGTGGGGAACGGAGTCTCTTAATACTAGTTTCCCTCTCTACATTGCTGTGTGTGGAATAAGTAAAGCTGTTTTTTTAATAAAGACTAGCATTTCAGATATTTTATTCGTATTGACAGGTTGCTTCTGTATTTTGAATCTAGATTGCATGAAGAATCTGTAGATGAATCCAACATGCCATTCGACACCTTTAATTATTATTTTTACTAAAGTATACTTTTGAAATATTATTCAGTATTTACCAAATATTTATAAAATAGTCTATACAATAATCGCTGGTAATTTCTAGAAGTTAAATATAAACTCTTAAGGTGATGCCGATAAAGATCGAGAAAGTGCTCGTATAATCAACGGCCGATTGTTTGACTGTGTATCGCCCATTAAACTTGGAACACGTCAAAACTAACCTTCGCAAAAACGAATACCATTCGACCACAATGCCCCTGTTTACAAAATAACAATTCACTGTTTTGCTATTTTCAGTAGTATCGTTTTTTATTAGTTGAATGAATTCCAGAGTAGGCATTTTGTATTAGGTTGCGGAACCCAACGCCGGGCTTTCAGTAACTGGATCACATATGAACATAATTTACGTTCCCTGTATGGGGATTGAATCGATTACACCACGATGGCCGCAGCTTAAAAACAGTATTTTATTTATATATTGCAATTATTACTTACTTTTTCGTTCTAATAAACAACTTGGTTGATTTTTTTTATTATTATATTTTTTCTGCATATTTCGTATTATTATTATATACAATAATATATTTATAAACTGTTGAAACTAGAACAACAAAAAATGAAGTCGGTCATGAAACTTTGTAATCGATTTCCGTTAGTGAATATTGCGTTACAATACATTTATTTTATTATCTCCATCCTTCTGCCTTATAGGCTATGTAGTGATCACCTGAGAGCGTTCAATAACGTATTTACATGACACACTACTAGTAGGGAACGAAAGTGTCTTAATGGGAACGGAATGTATTAACACTAGCTTCCCTCCGCTCTCCCTGTTTTGTGCAGTATTCAGCATTGGCACACACCAGTTGGGAGATGTTCTAATCATAAAAGGGAACGCATAAATTGATTCCCCTAGTAGAATTTGATGTCACAACCCTCATATTTATTGGACATATTACATGTATCTATATTAATCTATACTTCTATACTCAATCCTATTTAATATAGAAAAATGTTTAGTTATTTCATAGAGTCGATATCTATGTACGCACGCACGGAACTTTAGGTGCTGTTTCTAATATTAAGAATAAAAGTAACTAAAGGAGTTACTTTTACTTCTTTTGTTGGTTAATTTCAATAACTCAGATATTTTAACTAATAATATATCTCTACTTATTATTCTTTTTGATTATTTAAGCTTATATTTTGTTACTAATTCTATTGAAAACCGAAAATAATTTCATAAATATATTTAATAAATATTCTTATAGTTCAAGCGGGCGTAGCCGCGTCCGGGTCCGCTAGTATTGTATACAAAACAAACATTGAACAGCGTGATCGATGATAGGCTCTATTCCGTCGTTCAGCTTCATTAATTGGCCATGCGTCGCGTCGGCGCGGTGACGTGTGCCGTGTGTTGTTTCTATACACGTGTAGTGATGTATTTGCTTACTTCAATACTGAATTTGTGTTCTGTTTTTAAAAACTTTTTGTATTTATTTGCGTATTTTTTTGTTATTCCGTTGTACTTTTTTTTTATATATATTTAATTAGCGGACGCGCGCAGCTTCGCCTGCTTATTGTTTAGGGGTGAATTCTTAATAAACCATGAAACACTTGTTCAATGAAATATTTTTAAGCGTCTAAATTTCAAATTTTATAAATATCGGTGGCGATTTAAAGATTTTTCCATACAAAACTTTCAACCCCTAAATGGCACCCTTAGGGAGTAAATTCTAAAAAACCGTGAAACACGTGTTTTATTTCGCGTCTTACCTCAGTCAGTGGGAACAAGTCCTCCACTAGCACAGACAAATATATAATAATCTTCGACGACATTATATACATATTTAGCCACAGGATATAGATGAAATTTGATGACTAACAGTACACAGAAACGATTGGATTAACATGATATTTTAGACGCAAATATCGATAAAATGAAGTTAATGATAACTTTTTATTGATATTGTATGGCTTTACGGAATGTTGCCCAATGAAAGTTAGGAAGGTCTATATAACGATGTCACGGTTTCTGTCTGGGAGCGAGCCCAGCTTCAGGAAATACGATACAAATCTAAGCAATAAATAAATATATTTTTTTACTTTTAATATCTGTGGTATCTGTGGTAATACAAATGAAGAGAAAAAAATAAAGAAACAGAAAAAAAACTAGATATTTATCGTCTTCTTATGTTATAGAATGACTAACTGTCAATTATTCCCATCCATATCTGCTAGATTTCCACCGAAGCTATAAATACATATAAAGAGAGACCACATTCCGACAGTCTCGTAAGAAACGACTCCCGTTTTGTATCGTAGCGATGCCGGTTGTTTCTTACTTGGTACTTAATGCTATTTATCTTGTTATTAGATATTTTTTGTTTACTGCACATAGTAGGGTAGGCAGAGGGATTTGGGAACCTGAATTCTGGAGGAATTTAATGTTGATTGGCGGAACTCAACGGCGCTTTGTCACGTTATCAGTGAAGAAATAAAAATATAAATATTTGATGTTCTCCGGTGGGAATCGAACCCACAACCTGTCGCGCTTACAGGCGCACGCCTATGCCACTGCATCACAATTAACATCAAATTAATGAACAATATACATAAGTTGTTAAATTCCTTACAACTTACTAATGGTCATGCGCATTATCTCGATTCACTCGCAAAAGCAGGCTACCGTTCAACGGTAATATATAATTTAAAATGTAAATACCATAATAGTATAATTAAGAAGGTAACAATAATTGTAGAATTGATTTTCGTCCCTCAAAATACAGTTTCCAAATTAAATTAAAAATAAAAACGAAGTTTCTTAACATTATGCTCTTTCTCTGCCTTCTACTTTTACTTCTATAACAACAGTTCAATAAGTCTTGTTTCACTAAATTCAATTTCCTTTTTTTTTACAGGCTGGTGAAGCAGGTATCGTGGTGCTTCGACCTGAGGCTCTAGCAGCAGAATCAGAATCGGAGGAGGAAGACACGCGGCCGCCGTCACCACTCAGCGTGCGGTTTGTGAATGACAATATACTCATCAATGGCAAGTCCTCGATGGCCGCCAGACCCACCAAAGCAACGAAGGACCGAGCAGCTAAGGTAAATTATAAGACGTCTTGCCGAACAAAGCAGATTGTCTGGACTTCCTCCACTCAACCCAAGAGTGTTTCAACTATCCTGTATGCGTAAGCTAGCTTAGCTTGTTAGTAAATATTTATTACGGAGTTCCCTGCATGCTATGCGTTGATGCAGCCTAGGATGATGCGTGATTGCCTAATTCACATATCACGAACCATAATTGTTATTTGTCTAGCTTTCGATACTTGAATGTAGTATTTGTTTTGATTACATTAAGTTGTTGCTTGTTGGTGTTGTTATCTCGTTTTACAAATGGAGAGTACACAGTATACGTTTCCGTAATAAACATTGCTGATAACGATAACATATTATTATTACTTTTATATACAACAGTTAAGAATACTCCGATTTTCATATTTACTTCGGCGGAAAGTAGAGAATGTAAGTGTCTTCACGAGAACGTGAGTTCCCGAGGCACTAGGTTCCCTCTGATTACCCTGCTATGTGCCGGGTACAGCATGAAGATAAAAAAATCTGTGTCCAGGAACTTCTTACTAATTTACAATTCAGTATTGTGATTATAAATATGTCTTAGTAATAGTCTCAATGAAATCTGAATCAATCTAAACAATCTAAAATGTTTGAAGTTTGTAACACTATCTGCAAGGCCGGCGTAGACTGTAGGAGCACGTGTCGCGCAGTGGCCACGGTACAAGACCGTGTGAACGTTACCCTACCGCACGTAATTATACTAGTGGCGTAAGCGCGGCTTCGCCCGCTGGGGTCCTATTATTATATTATAGCCATATTATACGAAATCTTTTTTAATTATACTCTTTTTATGTTATTCTGATGTATATGCTGTATTACTGTTAGGGGCGGAACTTAGTAAACCGAGAAAATAAAAAAGTACACTCATTGCATTTATTTAATTTTAATATTACTACACAATAAACCACAAACTGGTCACATTTTTAATATAAAATTTAGTCTGACGGCCTCTATCACAGTTTTAAACACAATACTTGCTACTGCTAGAGCAATCCTTATCTTTAATGAGTAGTTATTCTTATCAGTGCCTAAGTTCAAGTACTAAATCTCTTTCATTTACATCCATTTTCTATTATTTGTTCTTTCGTTTCTCAAATTATAATTAAAATTGTTGTTGTAAAACCTGTTTTATGGAAATCTTTTGTTATGAAAAAATAATAAAAACACAACTTAATTTATTTCAGTTAAAGCTCCAATTCGACGATTCCCTGACTCGTACATTCGAGTATCCATCGGAAATATCGCTGTGTGAGGACGGGTCGCCCATTCAAGCCAATACCAATACAAGTTCCAATACAAATGTAAACTCAACTCCCACCGAAACTAATGGAGATGTGCCGCCCGCCCAGCCTGCGCCGCCCGCCCAACCTGCGCCACCCGCCCAGCCTGCGCCACTAGCACCGCTTGCTGCTAATACTCATATTGGTGAGTCAGTTCGTCAATTTACGGTTTATTTTACAGAGAGTATGTCGTCGTCTTTTGATCACGAGGCTAGGGAGTTCAATTCCCTCGCCTAACAAATATTTTAATGACATGATTTAAACTATTAAACCGTGTGAGTAAAAATGTACCCAATTTGGTGTATTTGATGGGTTTTTTTCTAACAAGTGTTTATTTTCTATGTTCAGTTACCTACTTATTCTTTAACAAAACCATCGGATAAACGTGTTTTAAAGTATGTATTTAATATTTTGTTTATATTATTTAATACAATTAGTTAGTTTACCTTATCTTCCGTTACTTACGCACAGGCGAAATTACTGGAGTAGTGGAGTAGTTGTTATTTGCCGACTCCGTGTCAATGACAAATAACGCTTACGAGAGTGGATAGCTCCCCCGAATTGGAATCGATCGATGCATCTAGTTAAACCCTTCACCACCCCACGTCAACGCTCATATTATTGAAAGTAGGTAACAAAAATACTTGACAAGGTGTTCTCACATTGATGCCGCGAATGCGCCGTGCTCTCCGCCTTCGTCTCTCCGCCCCGGCACACCCTCCGCCGCCCCCTCCGCCGCCGCGGCGACCCCAAGAGACTTTTGTTTGACAGAACGCGGTGAATTTACTATACTATATAATAGAAAGTGCTTTACACACTTTGTTTATAACTACAGCTACTTTGACTACGACTAGAATAGAAGCCAGGGCTAGTATCGAAGTATAAAATTATGTGATTTTATTTTATTTTTGTTTGTTTTTTGTTTTTGTAATTGGCAAGCTAGCTGTGAGTCGAATATTTGAATTTCTAAAATTTCTAAAAAGTAACTAAAGGTACTTAAAACTTACTTTCGCAAACTCATTTATTTTTTAATATACTGCTAAGGGTAGAATTCGCTCCTCTTGTTTACCTTAACACCCCTTTGACCTCTTCAAAGACATATAAGAATGTCTGTTAAATGTTATTAATGTTGCTACAATCAAATTATGGAGGCCAGTCGTGGCGCGTGCATGTACAAGGGCGCGACCGTGGACGCTCTGGTGTCGAGGCAAAGCGCGGAATTGAGTTGCTATAGAAGTCGGCGGAATACACTAGGTTCCTAGATCCCCTCTGCCCACTCTACTATAAAACGTAAGGCTTAATAAATAAGCACTACAAATAAATGTTAAACTATTCCATTCCAAACACTGACAATAAAAAATATATAAATAATTATTAACAATAAATTGTATAATTATAATATTAATTTGTCTTATCACTCATTTAATACGAGTAAACAATAGTGACCCGCTGTAATAACAATCTGTCAATTAAATTGTGAGCTAGTGTTATCTATTTTATTGTATTATATGTATAATGTAATAAATAAATAAATAAGTAGATTGAGGAGTCGTTAATTGTAGAGTAGGCAAGAGAATCTTTTCTTTTTTTAGGTTCACGCATTATATGAGAACCTAGTGTTAAGTAACTCCGTTTCCCACTTTCCGCCGAATTCTAGGGATATTGCGTGTTGAGTGGCGAACGGCGGTATACAACGTCGCGCGTTACCTTGTTACCAGAGTGAAATATTTCATGTCCCCGAGTGGGAATCGAACCCACAAGCTAGCCGCGTTTGCAATTGCTCTACGGCAAGAGAATGCTGCTAATTTGGCTAAGATAAGTTTGTGAANTAGAAGTCGGCGGAAAACACTAGGTTCCTAGATCCCCTCTGCCCACTCTACTATAAAACGTAAGGCTTAATAAATAAGCACTACAAATAAATGTTAAACTATTCCATTCCAAACACTGGCAATAAAAAATATATAAATAATTATTAACAATAAATTGTATAATTATAATATTAATTTGTCTTATCACTCATTTAATACGAGTAAACAATAGTGACCCGCTGTAATAACAATCTGTCAATTAAATTGTGAGCTAGTGTGATCTATTTTATTGTATTATATAATGTAATAAATAAATAAATAAGTAGATTGAGGGGTCGTTAATTGTAGAGTAGGCAAGAGAATCTTTTCTTTTTTTAGGTTCGCGCATTATATGAGAACCTAGTGTTAAGTAACTCCGTTTCCCACTTTCCGCCGAATTCTAGGGATATTGCGTGTTGAGTGGCGAACGGCGGTACATAAGGCGGTCCCCGAGTGGGAATCGAACCCACAAGCTAGCCGCGTTTGCAATTGCTCTACGGCAAGAGAATGCTGCTAATTTGGCTAAGATAAGTTTGTGAACCGGCTCTACATATCGATTATACTATCACTTGTTTTTATATACCTTGTATTTACAAACAATATTATAATATATTGTTATACAGTATTTATATAGTCGATAAGAGCCGCTTAATTGACCTTTAAACTTTGTATTAAATAATTAATTTCGTATATTATAGTCGTTGTAGTGCAGTCGAGCGGGAGTCAGTAGATTCAAATCCTTTAGTTGATAATTTTTTTCTTTATAATTTTTCTGTGTTTATTGAGTGTGAACGTAATAAGTGTTTCTTTTTTCGTATAAAGCTATATAACTATTTTAAAATTATTTATGTTTGCTAAAGAATAATTTAAATAAGATTATAAAATTACATTATTATAATGGTTTAAACGTAGAAAGCTAGCTGTTTAACGGAACGGATTTTTTTTCTCAAGATTTATTATGTTATTTAACATTTGAAATGTTTTAATCTTTACTAATGTTTTTTTAATAAACCAAATGAACTTTATAACAATACTAGTGGATGCGCGCAGCTTCGCCTGCTTATTTCCACCCTTAGGGGTGAATTCTAATAAACCATTTTTAAGAGTCTAAATTTAAACTTTTATAAAAATCGGTGGCGATTTAAAGATATTTGCATACAAACTTTCAACCCCTTATTTGCATCCTTAGGGGAAGCGGAGTTTTTGTCTTACCTACGTTCTAACTAGGTACATACTGTATGAGTCGTGGTCGAAATTCTCGTAAACCGTATTGTACTTACTTAAAAAAATATTGAATATAATCAAGTATTTACATAATTTTAAAACATTGCTTCGTGGTATATACAGTGTCAGCGTCTCTGGGGCGTTACACGCCGAGCAAGACGTGCGCGGACTCCTTCCAGCTCGGACTCACGCGGCGATACGACGACGCGCTGGCGGACAGAGCTGGCGACGATCATAGCAATCATGGTGGGTAGATTGACTCTTGCTTCTTCTATTCTTAAATTTAACTAAACCATTCTGTTTTGTGACTTATTTAACTTATTTAATTAAAATAGAGATAGAATGGTTGTACAATTTTGCGTATTCTTAAATTCTACCAGTACTCTCTATTTTGCGACTCTTCGTTTCTATTTCTATACTAGATTCTCTATTTATTTGTTCTATTTCTTAAATGTGTATTTATATAAAATTCCAGATTCAGAACTCAGCACGTCCGTCATCGAGATAGAGGACAGCGCGGAGGGCGGTGAGGGCGGTGAGGGGGACGTGCGGCCGTGCGCCGCCGCCGACGCGCCCTCGTGGAGCGCATCGCGCGCGCACTCCGCCGCCACAGACCTGCTGTTCTAAGTAGGGTCCATACAACACAAAAATAATGTTCCAAATCTAACCAGTAGTTCTTGAGATTAGCGCGTGGAACTAAACAAACTTACTACTTTCGTTTAAGTTACTACTATCACCACTGAGTGGTAAAGACATATGTTCATTCTATGTCTCTTATGTGTTATTAAAGACAGTCATTTAAAAAATCTATTAAAAAAAGGAAACCAAAATGTATGAGTGAAACTATATAGACGTCATAGTCATATCAAAATTTGAGTCATTCATTCGAAATTTGTAAGGGATTTCACAAATTTTTTGGTACTTCAGCGAGTTCAAATAGTGATGTAAAAATTATGTAGTTCATTCATTCGTATCGTATTGTTTATTATTATTTATATTTTGATTAATAATTCAATTCGTTTACTTCATTGCTCTCATTCGACAATGATGTATCTTTTTATTTCGATGAATTTTCGATTTTAAATCTGATTAAGTTTATATATATATATATATGGCTTTTTGTAATTTATATGCATATTTGTAAATTAGTTTTAAACTACTTTATTCAATAATTGCTTATTAATATGATTCCCCATTAAATATACGAAACTAGAAATTAAATTTGACGTATAATGTAATGGAACTATGATGTAAAACAAAAAAATCATGCAGATTCGATTTTTGCTCATTGTCTTTTGTAATTTTGTATTATAAAATAATATGTATGGGTTTTAATATAAGACTGTAATGTCATCATGCAATAATAATTTAGTATTGTTTCTTTTTTAAAGTAAAAATGTGACTTTCATATTAATGTATTGAAATCCTTTTAGTTATTAAAAAGTAAACGGGTTTTGATGGTATTTTACCTGTTTAAGGGGGGTTATAGTATTCCCATTAGTAACTATTTTTACATGCTGAAATATAATAAAATTTTAATACATCCTAAAATGTGATTAAAATAAAAAAAATGCAGTATACAACTATATATAGCAATACGTTATGTAAAATTTAAGTAACAAAATTATTATTGCATAGAGACATTTAAATATAAAGTATAAAAGCGAGTATACAAAAATTCTAGTCGCTTACAATAGACTATTTTAAAAGAATGAAAAAATAATATACAAAAATGAAAAACCAAAACACTGCAATGAAATTACAATATTTGATACAATTATTAATTGTAATTATATTAATTAATAGCATTCTCTGTAACATTATTGTAATTTTAGAATATTTTTTATATTTATAAGGAGGACATGTTTTTACCATGACAGTATAATCAGGAATGTTACGGAGCTCCGTAACCCGTAATACATTATCCGTAAACGTAACCAAATGCGATATAAAAGTTTCGGAAAATATAGGATGTGAGTGAAATTTAAATGAGATTCATATTTTTGGTATTGCCTTCGCTAACGCTTAGTACAAAGTAGCGATAAGTACGAAAAACTTTTGTCACTAAAAATAAAATAAAAACAAATATAACAAACTGTCAATTTATCATTATTTAAAATAAATTTCTCAGAAATGTAACTGACATTAAGTATGTAAGTGTAATAATGTAAATCTGTAAGTGACATTATCCAAAACTAACGAATAATTTTATATATCCGTAAACGTATTGTTCTAATGGATATAAGTATGCGTATCCAGACCCGCAATGCTATGTCCGTAACGTTCCTGGTGTAAATAGAGGTCTTCCATACAAAATGTCGATTCATACGATTTTTTGTAAAAGAAGTTAGATTTTTGTCGGTACTTACGTAAAATCGTTTCGTAAAATCATTTTTTCGTATATGACAAAGTTCTGGTAACAATAACTATTGCTATCTTTTTAATCAAAATACTATATTTTTGTAATAATATTAAAATGTATATTGTCTTATTCATTATATTAAATAATAAATTGTATGATAGTTAGTGGTTGCTTGAGATAATCTTCATACATTTTATGTTTAATACAATTTATTAAAATCAGTTTTAATACTATTCAAGTATTTAAAATATAATATTAAAAAGAACGCATGTAATAGGAAAGAGAAAACACATGCATAACATGTGTTTTAATGTGAGAAAAGTAGAAGAATCTAGTTGTGAGTCACTGACTTTATTCCACGTCAAATATTTAAGAAATGTACATTTAAAAAAAATGTCAACACTGCATTCACTCTACTTCCCTCACAAATGCGGGATTAAGCATGAAACCCTCAAAAGTTATAGCAACAGGGAAAGAAAAATAAAATTGTTGATCATCTATTCCAACGAAACATATCCAAAATCCAGGACATTGATGTATCTCTTGTGGCCACATATGTAATTATGTATGTTAGTATAGAAGCAACATAATGCCAAAACTATGTAAGTTAAGCTCCGCTCAAGTAAGCAAGTCATATCTAAGTACTTAACGATTAGATTATACTATGTAATTGTATTTGGAACTATTTTACATTCCGATTGATTACGCTGACAACACTGGAAAAATTGTGATTTTGTTTACTCATGTTTGTAGATAGAAACATAAAGTTATAGAATTTTAGCAAAAAGCATTTTTAACGGTCTGTTTATAAATAGCGGAATTAGTAATGATTTTTTTTTTATTTTACAAATATGAATTTTATAATAAATTGTAAAATACGATAATTATATGACATATTTAAAATATATTTCACTCCAAGGTGCTGTCAGTGTATCTATCATTCCATAACTCATTCCTAAAAAGTTTATATGAGAAAATTTTGCCAGTTTACATGTTTTTTATACAATACAAATATACATTTATAGTGATATATTATATTAGATTAGGTCCGTGTCTTTAATCTTAATCGCTAGTTTATATACATATAATGTGATTGTAATGTTTATATTGCCTTATAGTTTTTAGTGTTGGGATAGTGTTGCCAGGTGCTTACCGATCTATAGGTGCGTCCATTCTTGTTCTTAGCTTATTTAATTAAAAAAATAAATGAATTTGACATGTCTTGTAATTGTTTTAGTAGATTTTATACTTTTATATTTATTTGTATTGCAATTTTGATTTGGATGTTCAACCTGGTGGCACAGCATTTATTAAGTTAGTCTTAGTCAGTACAGTAGTGAGTGCGGACAAGGCAAACGAGTGTCATATTAATATTGTTACGGCGACACGACGCTTACACTTGCCAATGCCTAGGAATACGCGTTAGTTACACTTTTATTTTAGTTTTATATTATACATGCTATGCGCTGGGAGTTACAATTTTTATTTAGGCTGGCATAAAGTGGAAAAGAAAACTTTTTTTGGTGAATTTTCATGGCTTAGAGTTTGTGAAGCTCTTATATACTCAAGGGTGTTTTAGCTGCAAGCAAAGACGATGGAAGGTCAATGTGCGAGCGCGAGCTTGACTGTATATGCTGATGCTGAAACGGCAATAAAATGTACACATATACAGATGCTTGTTTTAATGTCTTTACCTATTCTTCCTTTTTTTAGTACATATTTATATATTTTTATATTGGTATTGGTAGTACTTTTTTTGATAAAATAGATTTGAAGGTATGATTTTATTATGTACAACAAATATGGTCGTCCGCCTGACTGTAAACGCGAGAATTGCTAGTTTTATTTCAAGTCGGCGGAATTCATTATTTTCATCTCAAGGCTCCGGTGACAGGTACGGAACTCCGGAAGGTATAAAAACCATACCATGCATAAATATTAAGATTTTATTGTTGATGAAAGACCAAATTTTTATTGTAGCGTGATATTTTATTTAAATATAAAATATCACGCTACAATAAAAAATTGACATAGACTTTTATACAGGATGGAAATGTCAGTACCACTTTAAATGAAACCACAGTTTTAACTACTCTATAAAAGCCTAATATAATTCAGAAAAAAAATAATTCCCAAAAATAATAGTTATTTTTTCAAACAAAATAAATAATAAAATTATCGTTTTAAAATAAAACGCCATTTGTAAAGAATAACATCGGTTCGGTTCGGTTCTTTATTTATGGCGCTTCGAGCGTGCCAGTTGAGCACTATTCACTTCGCCAATGTCACGTTGTATGGAGAACACACAAAGGAGGTTGTACGGTAAAAAAGAGATTATATTACACGATAGGAGAATGCATGTCAAAAANTAAAGAATAACATAAACACGCACACCTTACCTGTCTTACTTGTCAAAGCGGCAACGCCGCACGTATGTGTGCGTCCCACGAATAACAGGTATGGATAAAAATTGTGAAATGAAAAAATACCCTACGTCCAAACTGTTGAGATACCTTGATTAATTTCTATAGTTCTGAGTTTGAAATATTTTACCCTATATGCAGTTTCAGTAAAAGGAGCACGGCCTCTTCCACCCTGTATAAATATTACAAAGAACACATTTTATTGAAATTAATAAAATGTGTTTTATTAAAGTTCGTTCTTATCTCGCAAGCCATTGCTTGAGATTTGAACCAAAAACCTTCAAATAATATGCAATAGGGAGTATGTGAATACTTGCGTTGAATAAAATAAATAAGAATAATATCTGCTTAAGTAGGATAATAGTATTACGAGTATGTGTACCCCATACTTCCCATACCCCAGTCGCCGGTCAACTGAAGCGAAGGCAATTTTACTTTATCAATAGCCAGTATATTTTATACCTTACGGAAATATATATTTTTTTTATTTTGACTGGAACGCTAAGATCTCTGGATCTACTGGTCCGATTTACTTTATATTTGTTTTGTACAAAGGCTATATAACATTACGGTGTAAGTCTTAGTTAGCCTTAAATAACGAAATAATAATAATAAAGAACACCACCAAACCATCAACTTCCTATCAACAGGCACGTACTGTTCATGATTGAATGTTTTCATCATCATCCCTCTTGGCAATGGTATGGTGGTCTTGGTGGTATGTGGGCGAGGCCGCGAGTATACACTGTATTTTTTATTCTGATTCTCCCTGACTCCTCTCTGTTTCTCTCTATATTAATTTTAACGTAATTGCTAATTTGAATATGAGGCCAGCCGTGAGTGAGTTGTGAGTTCAATCTCTACTCGAGGAAATTAAATATTTATTTAAATTCATATTACCATCTCTTCGCTCTGGTGTCCAGAGTCCAGACAAAGCGCGGCATTGGGTTCCGCCACTCACCCCGCAATGCCTGCAAAATTTGACGGAGAGTGGGGAACGATTCTCCCTGCCTATCCTGCTGTGTGCGGGATACAGTATGAAGCTGATTTAATTTTGAATTTAATTTCAATATAATTTTTTCTCATAAGTGACGAACCAACAAATAAGTATGTATAATATGATACTCGATAAACTCGAACGTACTGTAAGTATATTTCTAATTGCATATATTGCTAATTTATATAATGGTTCCCCCTGATCCCCTAGACCCCGTACGCCTGCGCCCTGCAGCGCCTGCATGTGGGTCAATCCAATTCGAATATGCGCGCTAGTGACCCCCCGCCGCCGAGGGTCTCCTAGTGCCGCCTAGTGCTGCTACTACTGAATCACTACTACTTTACGTTAAGGTACGGTCTCCTTGAAGCAGCCTCATTTTTAAACGTTTCGTGTGACAAATTATAAGAAAATTACTTTGAAACACAATTGGAGTGGTCATTTTAAGATTATAGATTATATATAATATACAATTATTTAATTGTATTCTAAAGACTGGATATGCGAAAATAATACAGTCTTATATGATTGTCTTTCCAGAGACATCTCACCTTAACTGTCTATGCCCCATCAGCTGAGTTTTGTGAATCCAGAGAGCATAATCTACATTATGCAGTTTTTTACATTTTATTCGATTGTTTTCAAAAAAACTTGTACTCAACGCTAGCGGTCGACGCGGTGCCGAATGCCGATATTGTTGTCAACCGGGCTTGCTAATATCAATGAAAATTTTCCACAAGAACACGACTCACGTTCTGTCATTAGTGTGACATAACATGTTCACAGAAGCTGTCGCTGTAATAACTTCACGAAAATTAACCTGTATGGATCGCTAAAATGTGAATTGGTGAAGGTCACCGTCACGTCATACGTCGTTGCCAAAGCCAATTGCGATTTGCGTATTTTTCCGCGTCGCGCTGAGAGTCGAGCCGCGAGCCCGCGGCCAGCAGTGAGTGAGCGTCGCGCCCCCTTTACGTAACGAGCCGACTACAACTACAGATAGAGAAATAATCTCCGCTCGCAGGACCAGAAAAACAAAATGATGTCTACAATATGTGCGAGGGCTGCGCTCCGCGCACGCTCCATGGAGCGCTGCGCATCGAGCGTCGTCGAGCTGCCCAAGTTCCAGGACTTCGGCATCTACAACGAGCCCGTGTTAGGGTACCGCGCCGGCAGCCGCGAGCGCGCCGACCTGATGGACGAGCTGAAGCGCACCTCCGCCGTCACCGAGGAGGTGCCTATCGTTATCGGGGGTGAGAACATCAAGGAAGGCCCGCCGCAGTACCAGGTTATGCCTCACGACCATGGCCGCAAGCTCGCCAAGTACTACTACGCCAGCGAGAAGACTATACAGAAAGCGATCCAGGTGTCGAGCGAGGCACAACGCCGCTGGGACCGCACGCCCCTGGATGAACGTACCCGTATCTGGCAGCGCGCGGCAGACCTTATGGCCGGCGAGCACCGCCAGCGTCTCAACGCCGCCACCATGCTGGGCCAGTCCAAGACCGTCGTGCAGGCCGAGATAGATGCTGCTGCAGAACTCATTGACTTCTTTCGATTCAATGTTTTCTTTTTGAAGGAGAATGCTAAATATCAGCCAATCTCTGAAAATCCCTCTGTCACGCGAAATTCGCTCAGGTTCAGAGGCCTGGATGGCTTCATAGCTGCTATCAGCCCGTTCAACTTCACAGCCATTGGAGGTAACTTGGCATATACCCCAGCTTTGATGGGTAATGGTGTGGTGTGGAAACCTTCTGACACTGCTATTCTTTCAAATTGGCGTATCTTTAACATTATGAAGGAGGCAGGTTTACCTGATGGAATTGTTAATTTTGTGCCAGCTGATGGCCCTACATTTGGTCGCACCATTACTAAATCCTCACACTTGTCCGGTATTAACTTTACTGGATCTGTGCCTACCTTTAACTGGCTCTGGAATGAGGTTGGTAAAAACCTTGATATGTACAAGAACTACCCCCGGCTCATTGGAGAGTGCGGTGGTAAGAACTACCACTTCATCCACCCATCAGCTGATGTACAGTCAGTTGTGACATCTACAATTCGCTCTGCTTTCGAATATTGCGGACAGAAGTGCTCTGCATGCTCAAGGATATATGTTCCTAAGTCTCTGTATGAGCCAATTAAAGCAGGTCTTTTGGAGGAGCGTGCTAAGCTGAAATTTGGGGACCCCACTGACTTTAAGGTGTTTGCTGCAGCAGTAATAGATGACAAGGCCTTCAACAGGATCACAGGATACATTAAAAATGCAAAAAATAATCCAAAAAATCAAATCCTGGGAGGTGGTGATTTTGACGGCAGCAAGGGCTACTTTGTGCAGCCCACCATCATTGAAACTTCAGATCCTCATGACAAACTTATGATTGAAGAGATCTTTGGACCAGTCCTCACTATGTATGTGTATGAGGACCGTGATGTCAACAAAGCTCTCTCTCTTGTGGGCTCATCCACTAAGTTTGCATTGACTGGAGCAGTGTTTGCTTCAGACCAAAAGTTCCTAGAACATGCTCTGGAGGAACTGAAGATGACCGCTGGTAATTTTTATATTAATGACAAGTCAACAGGATCTGTGGTGGGACAACAACCATTTGGAGGTGGTCGAATGTCCGGCACCAACGACAAGGCCGGAGGACCCAATTATGTAATGCGCTGGACCACACCTCAATCTATCAAAGAAACATTTGTCCCCCTCCGAGATGTTGACTACCCATACATGAGAGAATAAACTAATCGAAGGCTGAATGACCTGATAATAGATAAATAACCAGTACAATAAATAAATGAGTATCATGTTACATAAAGCTTTCCAATATAGGGTTATTTAATGAAGTAGTGTGAGCATTACAACAATGTTTATCACAAGGACTGCCACTCAAGTCATATTTTATTATAAGCAAGTTGTATTTAACATTCATATCAGGCAGTGGCTAGTAATGTAGAAGTTAGTTTACGGATTTACCTCGCGATTGGCAGCAGGATAATGTAGACTTGCAGCCCTCCATGGGGATCATTGTTGCAAATGTTTGTTCATAACGTAATATATCACTGTAGCGGCTCCGTCGACTTCCACGTACTACTGACCCTTATCTCTATATTTTGTATTTGCTTTCTTATCAGTCCGTTCCTCGCGCTATGTATTTATCTGATATCTCGCCCTCGTCTGCTCTCTGTATCCATTTACTGCATTTATGGTTTTTACATGAAAATAATTAAATAGAGTCTGCAAGATGTAGTTTATATACTTGTTATCGTTTTTGTTAATTTCTGGACAAATATCTATGTCGCGGCATTACTGCAGTTATTAGAAAAGGAATTGGATGCTTCAGTTTCATTTCAATTATTATATGTTAAAAAAATATAATTTAAAAATTTATATTTAACGATGCTGTTAATTATTGTGTTTATGAGTAAAAGTAAGTCAATAAATAATTTTAATGCTCATAAAGTTTTTTATTTTAAATTCTTAGTGTATTTAATTTATTTAATTACTTAAATATATTGTTAACGTTGTTTAAGTTCTTAGTGTATAATATATGGTTTATATAATTATATATAAAATGACTTAATTACCTACTTTTATTATATATAAAATAACATATGTACGTATATAACAGTACATTATGATGTTTCATTCAATCATAATTGTTCAATCTTGACCATCGTCGTAAAATCTATTAAAATTCTCGTAAGTGAAGAATAAGACTAATTTCTTAAAGATTTTAGTAAACAACTCAAAACGACGTACCGAGAAGATAAAAAAATATATTTATTGGATGTATATATATATATTTATTCCTAATCCTTGTGTGAGAATTGTAAACTGATTTCAGTATGTATGACACATACTGAAATGCTAGCTTGATTTAGATTTTTCTGTCTTTTATAGTAGATCTTTTTTTTAAATCATGAAGACGGCGAGGTATTTGTAGTATAGGTAGCAGGTATGCCTTAATAATTGTGTTATACTTTAAATTATAGTTGTATATCTAACTAAATTATAACGAGAGATTCAATTTAAGCAATACGTGTTCGTCATGAGTTAAGTATATAAAGAATAATAAATGCAACATAAGAAGTTGTTTTTGTGCATCGCAAAATGTGTCACGCTCACGGATACATTGACAGACAAACATATTATGTAGCAGAACAGTAATCAATGTGTATTTATGTAGTACATAATACATCTTTCTTTTTTTTTCTCAACTTCACACTGTATCCCACACAGCAGGGTAGGCAGAGGGAACCTAGTGTTAGTGTGTGTTCCGTTCCCCACTTTTTGCCGAATTCTGGAGGCATTGCGTGTTGAGTGGCAGAACTCAACGCCGCGCTTTGCCTCGACACCAGAGCGAATAAACGTAAATATAAATTTAAGTAAATATTTCGTTTCCTCGAGTGGGGATCGAACCCACAACTGTCACGTTACAGTCACATCATTGTGCCTTTGCAAAATTTCAAATCCGTTAATATGCAAATTGTATTAAGATAGGTAGGTGTACTGAAATANAAATATATTTATTGGATGTATATATATATATTTATTCCTAATCCTTGTGTGAGAATTGTAAACTGATTTCAGTATGTATGATACATACTGAAATGGTAGCTTGATTTAGATTTTTCTGTCTTTTATAGTAGATCTTTTTTTTTAAATCATGAAGACGGCGACGTATTTGTAGTATAGGTAGTAGGTATGCCTTAATAATTGTGTTATACTTTAAATCATAATTATAGTTGTATATCTAACTAAATTATAACGAGAGAGTCAATTTAAGCAATACGTGTTCGTCAAGAGATAAGTATATAAAGAATAATAAATGCAACATAAGAAGTTGTTTTTGGGCATCACAAAATGTGTCACACTCACGGATACATTGACAGACAAACATATTATGTAGTAGAACAGTAATCAATGTGTATTTATGTAATACATAATACATTTTTCTTTTTTTTTCTCAACTTCACACTGTATCCCACACAGCAGGGTAGGCAGAGGGAACCTAGTTTTAGGACACTCCGTTCCCCACTTCCTGCCGAATTCTGGAGGCATTGCGTGTTGAGAGGCAGAACTCAACGCCGCGCTTTGCCTCGACACCAGAGCGAATAAACGTAACTATAAATTTAAGTAAATATTTCGTTTCCTCGAGTGGGGATCGAACCCACAACTGTCACGTTACAGTACATCATTGTGCCTTTGCAAAATTTCAAATCCGTTAATATGCAAATTGTATTAAGATAGGTAGGTGTACTGAAATATTTATTTGATATTCTTATTATCTATATATACATTATACATGTTAATGCATTATAGATTTACTCTAGCAATTGACTAAAATTATTAAAATATATTAAGATGTTATCTGTGTGTATCTGTCTCAAACTCAAACGTCACTTGAATTTGACGTTGGTTTATTGATGGATTACTACTGCTTCGAATTCGAAATGTGAAGTTCTTTCTAGAATAAAATGTTGCTTTTCTTTATTTAAACCAAATTCTTAATTAATATTATTAACTTACGTTAAATAACATTTGAACTTTTCATTTTCAACAGTCATGACTAATATATTCGGCATGATAGTGTCGGGGCGACTTGTAAGTAATAACAAAGCCAATGTTTATGATGAGCGTTTGTTGAATAATAAGTTTTATGAATGAGAATGTTTGTAATTTCAGGTGCAGACAGACTTTACGCCGGTTTCTGAGACTAGTCTGATCACGACGATTCTGGACGTGGACTCTATTAACCACGCGGTGGTGTTTCTAACGGGCACGACGCCGCTGCCGGTGGGGACGGTGGCGGTGGTCTACTGGAGCTGGCCGGACCCCAACGCGCCGCCTAACTGGCAACCTTTAGGACATATATCTAACGCTAAACCCTCTGCCATATTTAAGATCTCTAATTTAAAGAAATTACATGAATTATCTAGTAAGTTTGCTTAGTAAACTTTATAAAAATGAATAAGATTTTTTTTAAATGTAGTTTTAATTGTATTGTAATTTTATTGTAGGTGAAAATAAGTTTATGAGTGCATTTGGCCAACAACAAATTTGTAACAATGCTCAAATCGGAATTTGTATAGAACCAGAGGCAAATTCTCAACTCTTACCTAATTCTGAAGTAAGTATCACTAATTTTAGAAATCACTTAGTCAACATTATTCTTTTCTTATAGAAAATAAATATATCTAACAAAATCATACTGTTTCAGGCACAACAAGTAAATACATATGTAACATTTGCCCAAAAAATGTTAGAGAGCTTAGTTAATTTTGTAGCATCATTCTCTGTAACGCAAGATCAAATGACTCCTACCCCAGGAGTGTCGTACATACCTCTAAACACTCTCCACACATGGTATCAGAACTTTGAGAGGCGGTTGCAACAAAATCCCAATTTCTGGAAGAACTAGTGCAGTGTCTTTATGTAGTTTTATATCACCAAGCAATTAAATTATAATTTTTTTGACACCTGCCCCGTCTCAGTGAATCTTCGTTCAGACACTCTGTTGACCATAAATTTTTTGAGATAGTGTGTTGAATGATGGAACACAACATCACTATCATGTTACCAGATAGGGAAAATGAAAACACTTTATTTTTTTATTCCTCTGAGTGAGACTCAAAGTCAAAACTCACATTAATAGTCAGAGAGTCCTTTAGTGGTCAAAAATTTACTATAAAGTAAGCAGTTTGTCCATCAAATATATTAAAGCTTAGTTATGTTAATGAGTGTGAGTTTGAATCCCTGTATTAGTTATTGAGCAAAAATCTTAATTCTTTTACTAATATTTATGGACCTAACATTTTATATTTAAAACATTGATTTTAGAATGTATAAGATCTCTAAAGTGAAGTGCTTAAAACAATATAATTATCTTAAAGGAGTTGCATGAATACAAGTATTATCTTTGTATTTAAGTAAGAATAATATAATAGCTTATTTACAATATAAATATTGAAGACACAGTATTATTATTTGTTAGAACCTTTTATGATCCAATAACTAAAATATAAAAATAATGTAAGGGGCCCCAAATGTGACATCACATTTCAAAATATGATTTAGGAGCTAGTTGTAATTTAATAATTTTTAGGTGTAAAATTGCAAAAAATATAACGTCAAAAATATGACGTAGGGAAGGGTGGGCATAAGTCTTATATACGTCACCAGTTGTTAAAAGTATGAGTAAGACTCGGGAATCGTGAAATACGTTTGACGTAATTTATGAGTGGCCCCTTATTCATTTTAATATATTTAAAATTTTACTTTTTATTTATTTTACCTATTGTGCATCTTATTGATATGCTCCAACAAACATTTGCTATGTTGTAGTACGATCGACGAGTTGTGGTCGCCCTGATGTTAGATATAGATTTGAATGTACAATTTTTTTCTTATTTTAAATTTAGCAAATCTAACTTCAAGGCAGCAATGACACATAAGTTGTACTGTATATAATTTATTTTGTAAGAAGGACTGCAAATTTTTATAATAAATTTACAACCATTATGTTTTTGAATGGGATTTTCAATAAAACTACAGTATAAGTATTAACATGTATTACAGAAACATTGAGGTAACAACACCTTAGTGAACACATTCCAAGGCACTAACGTAGTAGTATAAACCTGTATTCCGCATAGATACAGCAGGCTAGTTCCAGGAAACTAGTTTTTAAACACTTTGTACTATATGACGACGTGTATTTTTATATTCTGCATCTATTTTTTTACAAAATAAGAATATTCTATTATATTGTGATGGAATCGGCTAAACCTTTATTTAACTTTTTATAATTACGACTAAAGTACGTACAATTCTAAACCTACCGAGGTCACTTTGTGCGACATTAACAAATCGTGAAAACAGAAATTGATTTTTTATTTATACATTTAATTAATCAATATGATCCAGCAACTTTAATGACTAATAGCCTGTCTCTTATTGCAATAAATATAAATAGATTTTTATATATATAATATGGCAAGTATATAAATAATCTTTGGCGTCAAACAAAAGTTAGCCGACTCCATATTCAGCAGGATAAGGCATTTACATCACTATTACAAGATGGAAGATCAATTCATTATTAACTAATTATAACCATTGTGTCTAAAATATAAATTTAATTTATAAAAGCATGCTTTTCTTAGGAGCCAGTCATAAATGGCGTTACACGTTAATTTAGGGAGGGAACCAAAGTGTGACATTGCTTGAAGGGTATAGGGACGAGTCCTAAATTTTGTGAAATTTGTATTATTATTTTTTCAACATTATTTCGTTACTGTTGTTTTAATGTAATAATTTCTATTTGAAAATTAGGGGGGGTGGCGGGTGGTGGATAGGGCCCCCTCTGCGTTCTCACAAATAATCATATAATTCGTGTGAAACAATTTATGCATGACCACTCATTTTTAAAAAATGTGTTCGTAGTAAAAAGTGAATGCACCTTAGTGAAACATTATATTTGTACAAAATAACTTAAATAAGCTGAGATCTGCTTTACAACTAATTAACAATGACGTCAAGTTCAAAATGTAAAATTACAAGCTACGCGGGTTTTTCGACCAGAGCGGGGAAATAAAAATAATGTAAATATTGAGTAATAGTAATGTGAATAATAATGTAAATATCTCCCAACTGGGAATCGAACCCACAACCGTCGCGTTTACAGTCGCACGCCCGCGCTCGTGCCCGCGCGTTATTACGGTTCGACGGCTTAAACAATTATAATGAAATGGAAAAGGTGTATCTCTAAAAGCGGAGTTAAATTCATGTAATTCAAAAATTCAAACTACAATATTAAATTTAAGTAAAAAAAAATCAAGATATTTTGTTCAAATACAAAAAAAATGTGTATTATTTGAGAAGAACCTTAATAATATATCTTAATAAATAGAAACAAAAAATAAGCTTGGTAGTGTACAGTTAAGCGCAAGTTGCCTTTCAACTGAAATATGACTGTCTTTAATTAAAATAATAAGGTATTAGCATATTGACAAGAAACAATCCGTGTTTAGTGTTCCGCACCAGGCCGTATCTCATGAACCGTAATACTTAGACTGTTGAAACTTCCACAGATTATGTATTTATGTTGCTGCTACAATAAAAAAATTATAAAACAGAATAAAATAAGTACTTAGAGGGCTTCCATAAAACAAATGTGATTTTTTTGCCGTTTTATAGATAATCGTACGGAACCCTTAGTGCGTGAGACGGACTCGCACTTGGCCGATTTTTTAAATAACCAAAGTTACACACCATCTGTTACATATTGAAAAAGATACAACTTAGTTTAATTAAATATTACTTTAATATTAAAAAGTCAGTAATAATGGTTACATTTTAAAATATTACTTTCGTCAAATTCCAAGGCATTTAGGGGCGGAACTCAAGGCCGTGTTTAATGCTACGATAACAGCAAAATAATAATTACTTAAATATCCTTCCCATTGAAATCAGGAATCGAATCCGCAATCATAAAACATTCACAGTCAAACTGCGTCTCGTGGTTTCAAATAACCCTACATATTACTGACATTTTATTATCTTATAAATTATTATAGGTAACATGTTTTCCTAAACATAGTTTAAGCTAAAAATAACTTAAAATTTAATTGGTGCTTCTTAAGACATTGTCAATATTTATAGTATTATTATCAAATTATCAATATAATAGCAATGGTCTTAGTGCAAAATAGAAGGCAGCATGCCATTAAGGTTGTTTTTTTACGGAACCTAAGGTCGTCACATCATTGATAAAAACTTAAAAATATCATTATTATTTCATTCAGTAAAGAACATTCAAAATTTTAAGTAATATACATATTTAAAAAGCCTCAAATTCAATTAAATTAATATTTCTTGCTACAATATTTAGGCTATCAGAGTAAAAAGAACCATAATCATATAAATTTCATTAATTACATAAATATGTTATTTTATATATATGTTAATTATATATTAGGCACAAAAATATTTGGAATCATACAAAAATTTTAACACTGCAGAATTTGAACCCGCACTTCATGTTGTATGTCCAAGAGCTTTAGTAATTAGGCAAATTATACAGTTTGCTTATTGTATTTATCATCTTATTATTATCAATATATGTTTGTAAAAAACAGAATATTTCATATAGTTAGTCTCAAAAGAGATCTAAATGGTCACAGATTCGGCCTATACTAAGTATGTACAGTTATACCTAATTTAATCAAAATTTCTTAAATCTTTAAAAAAACTATACAAATCCTTGTTTCATTTAGTTATTGAAGAATTTTTATGTAAAATGTTAAAGGTCAGTCATTATTTGAATACGTTTACTAAGACTTTTTAAATTATTTCATGAAAGAAAAAATTGACATGAAAGATTGACATTTTTAGGATTGTATAACCTAACCAGTTAACCAAAGTTAAATAATTATCTTGTTATCGCATCAGAGTGAAAGTGAATGTAATAACAGAATAGGCTTAATTAGCGGTCAGTTTTTATAAAAATCTACAATTGTTTTTTTAGTTATAGTAGCGCAACGTAGTAAATATTATAAAGGAAGGTATTATTTTTTAAATCTTTTTTTACCTTTAACATTTCACTTTATTTTAATTGTGTTATTAAGTGATGTGTATTAAAATTTTACCAAAAAAGAGTCTAGGCTGTGGAACTGCTTCGGGGTCAGTGCGGGTACATTAGAGGTGAGTTTTTCTACAGTTCCTTGGAGTTTACTGCGAGTTGACATAGGGACATATTAGTAGGTTGTCATTGTAGGTGCAAGTTGTCATCATTTTGGTATTTGAAAGAAATGAAGAGAGGACGGAATGCAATGTCAGTGTGAATGGTAAGATATTAGAACAAGTGAATGAGGTGGTACACTTGGGAAGTATATTCAGTAGAGATGGAAGATACGAGATGGATGTGGAAAGGCGAATTGCTGCCGGTAACAGGGTTAATAAATTGAATAAAAACAGTGACCTCCATCAACATAATTTAAGAAATGAAAATAAACTTGCTGTNTTTTGGTATTTGAAAGAAATGAAGAGAGGACGGAATGCAATATCAGTGTGAATGGTAAGATATTAGACCAAGTGAATGAGGTGGTACACTTGGGAAGTATATTCAGTAGAGATGGAAGATACGAGATGGATGTGGAAAGGCGAATTGCTACCGGTAACAGGGTTAACGGAGCCTTAGTTGCATCGATGAGACGGCGAAAGGTCCGCACAGCTGCGCGTTTGGCCGTACACAATGCAGTGTTGGTACCGACGTTGTTATACACGAGGTTATACGTGAGGATGTCACGGTGATAATTAAGAAGAACGTGCTCAGCTGGTTTGGGCACGTCGAACGAATGAGTGATGAAAGAATGGCAAAAATATCCATGATGGAAAAGTGAGCGGTAAGAGAGGTGGGGGAGACCTCGGTGGACCTTCGAAAACACAGTATTAAAGATACTCGAGGAAGATCACGTGAAAAGCAGGAAGATCCCCTGGAGGGCATGTATGAAGAGATTGATGACAGTGGACGACAGTGGCGAAAGAGGTATGTGGAGACCGTAGCGTTTGCCGCTCCGTTCTCTCTGACTACCCCGCTAGGGATAAAGCGTGAAGCTATAAAAAAAAGTCATTGTAAGTCCACTTGAGCATCGACAAGGGGTAATTGTGAGGCCACTTGAGGGTTGACGCGACATCAGTGAGGGTCCGCTTGGGGGTTGACTTTTGGTCAGTGGGTATACTTGAGTGTTGGCTCAGGGATCACTATCAGTTTCCTTCACTGAGGGTCTCCTTGGGGTTCAGCTAAAAAGGGGTGTTGTAGCGCGTCGTGAGCGGAGAGGCGCGTGCGGGGATCGGGGTCGAGGAGGCGCGCCGCGAGCGCGAACGCCGAGTCGGGGAACCCCGCTATCGTCACCCCGGGGGTTATTGTGTCTGCCTGTAATGTAACATTATTATATATATTGTTCCCTTTACTCGGAGGAATAAAGAATCATACAATTAAAAAATTTATACTATTTATAATTTGTCTATTTATATTTTTAACAGATAGTGAAACAGCCTCTGTCTGGAAGGTTGCATTGAATATTTAATATTATTTTTGGTAACCGAAAATTCCTTTCTTTTTTCGTAACCAATTTTCGTAAAAACTGGCCTTTAATGTTTAAAAATCAATTCATAGGTTTCTTGAACAAAAATTATTATGATTTTAATTCAGTAACAAACAATCTTAAAAGTCATACTTCACATCAGTCAATCAATGCTTGTAATGTTAATATTGGATATCTTTATTTATTTAATTATGTAAAACTGATTAGTCACAAGTCAACAGTAGAAAAAAAATGCTTGCTCAAGAAGTCAAGCTTATCAGTATAAATGATATCAGTATAATATTAATATAATGTTAAATTAAATGTCTCTTTCAGTTTGTTCAAATAATGATTTTATAATTAATTACTTATATTTTTTTAGTTTCACACTTCACCCTCATCTAGCTAGGTAGGCAGAGACAACCTAGTGTCAAAACACTGTTTACGATTTTCGCTCGAAATCCAGACATCAACAATTTTTTTTTTTTTGGAAAGAGACGGTACGGGTCACCTGATGATAAGTGATCACCGGCGCCCACGACCCCGTGTAGCACAAGAGGAGGTCCAGTTGTTACATTATAAAAGAAATATTATAAAATATATAAACGTAAATAAATTATTAGCTCTGGTGTCGAGGCAATGCGCGGCGTTGAGTCCTGCCACTCAACACGCAATGCCTCCAGAAATTGGCAGAAAATGGGGAACGGAGTGGCTTAACACTAGGTTCCCTCTGTGTGCGGGATACAGCGTGAAGCTGATTTGATTATAAAATATATAACTTACAGCCACAGTCTCATCTCTACACAAACAATTGTGCAACGGCAGTCTACAATGTAGGCACTGCGAAGAGGCCCGGCCTGCAGTAGTAGTAGTAGGTAGAGGAGCTCCGCGGAGACGAGCCACTAGCTTCCTGAGACAGATGCCACGACGGTGCGACGATGTTACTAGCCTACGACCTACGATGAAATTATATGAAATTATATATAAGCGACAGGAAGTTTTTATAAGGGTTGCCCGGTTTTCGCTTTTTTATCAATTTTTTTCGTAAGGTAGGGTAGAGGGCAACCCAGTTTCAAGACAATCCATTCTCATTAAGACATTTCCGTTTGCCGTTTTCCGCCGAATTCTCGAGTCATTGCGTGTTAAGTGGCAAAATTGAACGCTGCGCTTTTCCTAGGTACCAGAGCGAGGAAAAAGAAAATATTAAATATTTAATTTAATCGAGTTGTTTGCAGTCGCATGCTGCGCCCCTGCGCCTCGATTGGCTTCACAATCTATGCACTATATATTACTTCATTATCAGTTAACAATGTGCAAAAGTTCATAAAATGTAACTTCAATGCGGCCACGATTCGTCCATTGCATTATACTCACCTAGAGCAGTCGCGACACGCCGGAGGGGGTCGGTGCCGAGCAGGTCCACGAGCTCGGCGAGCGCGGCCACGTCATCGGCGGCGCGCAGCAGTGGG
>JAKRZM010000939.1:136141-152069 GCA_036379175.1 Heliconius cydno galanthus | reverse complement strand
TCATTGAACACGTGTTTCATGGTTTATTAGAATTCACCTCCAAATAAGCTAGCTAGCTAGCGCGCGTCCGCTAGTATTTATATATTATCTATGAATATTCATTTGATTATGTTTAGGTTTTCGTCATTTCTGCCCAATATTCCAAAGGGATTGAGAAAACATTTGAATTATTATTATAATAATGATTTATATATGAAAAAATATATATTATAACTTCTACATATTGTATAGAACTTAGCACTGCATTTTGCAATTGCCAGAAACAAAAACATAATTACATCCCACGGGATTCGAACCTAGGCTGGAGGCTGTAAACACAGCTTCGAATTATTTTAATTTTATATTTTCTAGAAAAGTATATAAACTATAATTAGGACAAATTACAGGCTCTAAAAGCCGAAGATTATCTTCATAAAATTTCCTTGATAATGAAATAATTTTCACCCCTAAGTTTTCAATATACATGTGAAATAAAAATCGATTAAATACTTATACCTTACAATTTTCAATTATTTTTGTCACAAAATGCCTTATTGTTATTTATTTATAAGAGATATGGTGTCGCGGACTTTTTTTTTAGATCTAATGAAATTGAATATGTTTGCCATACAATGTACTGATATATAATTAGCTATAAGTGCGGCGCACGCGCTTAAAGCAATTTGATAGCCTTCCTTATTATTGATATTTCGTTATATAGCCTATAGCACTTCTGAAGAATGCAGATATCATACAACAAATAGTTAAAAAAAGTTAAAACTCAACAAAATCAAAATGAAAAATTAGCATAACAAGCATCTCACATTTTTATTGTAATAAGGTCAACCTAAATTAGATTAAAAAAATCAGCTTCACGCTGTATCCCGCACACAGAAGGGGCGCGTGTTGAGTAACAGAACTCAACGCCGCGCACACCAGAGCGAACTAATGGAAATATAAACGTAAATAAATATTTCACTTCCTCGAGTGGTGATCGAACCCACAATCGTCGCGTTACAGTCACACCCTAGTGCCGCTGCGCACAACGGCCTCGATTAAATTAGATGAAATTATTCTTTAAAATTTGAACGACTTTGTTGTAAAAGTTGTGTTTTTTTTTTCAGTTTTCCCTATTAATTGATTGATTGTTTTTTTTCTACAAATATATTTTTTTATTTTCATATTATTGCCAGTTAAAAAAAATAAAAGACATTCAAAAACGGTTTCTCGACGCAATTCATCGCATTTGACATTTTGACACTTAAGCGATCACTTCAGTTTGAGTCTGTGCGAACGTCGTCGTGATTGTAGCGTAGTCATAATAAAAGTAATTAAATATATTAAAATATGAGCGAAAAAATGAAACTTTTTACCAGGCAAGAGTTGAAAAGCCACAATTCACGTGATGACGCGTTTATTATTATTGATAATTCAGTATACGATGTCACCAAGTTTTTGGATGAGGTAAGTAATAACTATTAAGTTACACGCGTCATTCTCCCTAAATTGGCGAAAAAAATTGTATTATTTTTCGAAAATCTATTAGTTTTTACATATATGTATTTATTAACGTAAAATTTAAGTTATTTTCAAGTATTATTGGGATGAAAATACACTGATCATATGTATATACAATTAGATCAAACTAGATTGTTGTCGAAATTGGGTCATTATTTACTTTCCTAGCTTATTTTCCTGCATTTAATAAATTTAGCAAATTATTTAAACTAAATATATTTTAAAGTTTTTATATTATAGCTCCTGAAAATGATATTAGTGTAAAAATAATTTGTAAACTAGGATGATAAAGCATATTTTTTTTTTACATTAGCACACTCGGACTTTTAGGTTTATCACTGTGTTTGTCTAAAGTTGAATGATGAGTATTGAGTAACCTGACCTGTAAGATATTATTTTTACTTAATAAATATTATTTAACAATTTAATACTTTTTGTTACACTATTTTTATTTTTTTGTTTTGTTTTTAGCTTCATGCTTTACCCTATACTAAATTTAATTTAGGATAGGGTAAAGCATGAAGCTAAAAATATATACATATCTCAACTACTTTTACAATGATGTAATTTCTGATTTTATACCATTTATTTAAAGCTTTTAGAAAATATTATATTATGTAAATAAATCATTATTTATTCTAAGCAAGTCAAGATGATTGAAATAATTTATATTACTAAATGAAAATTTATGGTAAACATGAATTGTTCTTCTTAAAATCAATAATAAATCAATTAACACTACATGAATAGTTATGGCTTTGGTTACCATTGACTACATGAAAACTAAATAATTGTGTGACTGACTGACATGAATAGAATCTCTAATCAATCAAGATTGATCCTTATTACTCAAGAGTAATAAGGCAAAGTGGGGTGTTGAGTGCAATCAAGTTAAACAACATTTATTATAGTAAAATCTAAATATTATTCCTTTTATATAAGGTTATTTAGGTCAGGCTAACTGTAGCAAATCTTAGCTATTATTAATAATCATAGTGTATTAGTTGAACAGTCAGTTCTTTGAACTAACTTGTATATTGAAAATATCTTTATATCTACTTAAAAATATTCATGGTGCAACACGTAAAAAAAAAATTCTTTATCATCTTAGCAAAAAATATATTTAAATAATTTCTGTGTGGTGTTGGTATAATTACTAAATATTAAAACATTTACAACTGAGTTATATAAAATTTTTATTCATGTCAACACTATTAGTTATATAAACTTTATAGTTTCTTGAAGTACACATTCTTTTTTTAATGAAATATCTATTTCTAGCCTAGCATTTACAACAAGAAATAAGACAGAGGTCAGTTATGGCTTAAAACGTAAAAACTATAGATTGTGGGTTCAATCCATACTCTAGAAAATTAAATATTTATATTGTTATTTCCTTGCCTTGTTAAAAAATCGCGTTGAGTGTCACCGCTCAGCGCGCAATACCTCTAAAAGTTCGGCGGTCGAATCCACAACCAGTCGATTTTACAGTCGCACTTTGTGCCCCTACACCACAACTGGTCTCAATATATATATAAAAAAAAACAGCTTCACGCAGTATCCCGCGCACAGCAGGGTAGGCAAAGGGAACCTAGTGTTAAGACACTCCGTTCTCCCCTTTCTGCCGAATTCTGGAGGTTTTGCGTGTTGACTGGCAGAACTCAACGCCGCGCTTTGCCTCGACACCAGATTGAAAAAATGAAAATATGAATTTAAATAAATATTTCATATCCTCGAGTGGAGATCGAACCCACAACCAGTCGGTTTTACAATCACACTCTGTGCCCCTGCGCCGCGACTACCCTCAATATACAAAATATAGCTTAATATCACACATCGATCAAAGTTCAATAGTCAAAGAATTTAATTATGGCTAAAATGGCGAGTCATACTAAAACTCGGGAAGCTATGGAATGCGAAATGAAGTGGGATTATCATCCCCGTCCCCCACATTCAGGGACTGTTATCGGGAAATACCAACACGCTTGCTATGCACCACTTTATTAAAGAGGCCTGCGTTATTATGTGACATTTAAATCATTTATGATATTTTACGTATAAAAGCATGTTTTAATTATTATTCTATTATTTAATTAATTTTTGTATTTCATATATAGGGATAGGTTAATTTTATATAAGTAGAAATTGCTCGTAAAATTTTCTTTGAACGGTTCAATTATTTTAAAAATTAACTTAGAAAACAGGCAGATAGACAACGTTACGTAAGAAGGTCCATAATTACATAAATTTTATCATAATTTACATATTAACACTCTCAGGTGGTACTCAGGTTCCACTGATATAGCGTGACGCTAAAAAAATATATTTTTTTTTATATGAACGCGATGACTTGCTTTTTAATTATCTATCTATGACTTTCAATTGCTCTAGTAATTTAGATTTTGATGTAACGTAATATTAAATTATATTTATCACGATGTCCTAAATATAATTTATCTGTTGATCTTTCTTTTGTGTTTAATCTGTCAGTATACGGTCGATAACCGACAACTTGCATTTTTGTTTAAGATAAGACGTCAATAATGCTCGTAATAGTTGGTCCAAAATTATTAATCGATAATATTATCTTATAAATTTTAATATTGTAAATCATTCTTTGGGCAATGTGACAGTGGGTAACAAAGTAGGTGGTTCCCTTTGGCACTGCCTATCCTAGGTTCGAATCCCGCAGGGCGCGCCCTTACCGCTGTCGACAACTTCACAAGCAGCTTCGTAGTGCTTGCAATTTCTCAGGGACAGAGTTGCCTCTTCTCCTCATCGAGTGTCGCTATAAAGGCCATGAGGGTTAACATAGCATCAACCTTCTGTTCCTCGAATAATAAAAATATAAATAGCTTCACTTAATCCCGAAGAGATGGAGGCAGAGGGTTACCTGAACCCTGTACCTGGTGTTAACACACTTCCGATTCCCACAAGTTTCCGAATGAGAAAATAAAAATATGAAATATTTTATTTCTTCGAGTGGAAATCGAGTCCACAAGCTTTCGCGTTTATATTCGCGCTCGTGGACCTGCGCCACAATCGAATCGACATCGAATCGAATGTTTTTAGAACAAGAAATATTTTCCTAACAATATTTCTAATTGATATTTAGAAAAATTGTTAAAGCCTTTATCATTTACTTAACTTTTCGCAATTTTTAAATGGTAATAGTTTTTCTGTATCTAAGTTTATGTTTTAAAGAATTAAAAATATTGTTTCTTTTTATAAGATACACCTATTGTTTGCTAATTATAATAATTTTATAGTATTTTATGAAGTCTAAAAAACGTCTCAACTCAATAGAGATTCGTCTATTGTTTCTTTTAAAAAACAAGATTTTTTAAACCTGTCGTTAATATTTTACGTAAATTTTAACATAGTAAAGGACTTATGTCATGCTTAATAGACCCTATGACATAATAATCTAATTTATAATTAATTAAAAATTGGCGATAAAACAACCTGCCTCGTGACTAAAGTTGATCCAAGCTAATCTTTTTTATCTTTATAATTATAACTCGATGGTATGGTAAATTTGCTGAAAATTTCCATTTTTATTATCGTCGCAATGTAGTGAGTTCAATCTCCACTCGGGGCAATAAATATATTTAATTTGTTTTTATTTCCTATGTAAATGAATGGCGGAATGAGTAACGCAATCCCACAACCAGAGCAAGGAAATTAACATTTTAAATATTTCATTCCATATGCAGGGAATCGAACCCACAAGCTGTCTCGTTTATATATATACTCACGTAAAGAAATATTAATAATCCATACAATTTAGTAGCAACAATTCGTTTAAATATTATCACTTCGTCGTCCACGTTTATGATGTAACATTGAATTCAAAGGTCGCGAATAAAAAGATATCGCGGCTGCATTAACTTGAGCTATAAGTAAATTAATATTACGAAACGATTATGTAACAATTTATATTTTTAAAATGAAGATACTTTAAAATATTTTTGCTAATTATTTTCACTATAACGATTCCAACCCCTTAAAAATTATACATTTAGTAATTAATTGTCCGTATGCCAAGAAAGAGATTTTATAATAAGTTACTCTATTCTCTACTTTTAGTGACACAAAATACGCGCTGTCGTGGCTTCGATTCTTACGCTAGGGAATTAAATGACTAATGTTTTCATTTCTTTGTTCTGGTAACGAAGAAAAACGCGGCATTCAACCTCCATACTTCTCCGAAAGTGGGGAAAGAAAGTGCCCAGGTTCGCTCTCTCTACCCTGCTATGTGCGGTTGCAAAATTAAATTTATCGAACGTAGCTTGTATCGTCCAAGTATAGGTACGAGTATAAGGAAAAAATCTCAAGGCGTTTTGTAACAACTACGATGTAACACGTGTAGTACCATGTTGTAAAAATTTTAGATTTGTAGATTGCAAGTACTTAAAATTTAAGTACTCTGTGGCTGCCTTGTGCAAATACATCTGTAGTAGGTACATACATAAATTGATAACCATTGATATAAATAATACTATATCTTAACTAATCCCCGCTACATTTTGTAATCTAATTATATATTTAAAGAAATAGTTTAATTGTTTGAAACTTGCCTTTTTTTTCATATGCTTACTCAAAAAATTTTGAAAATATATGCACTCTACTATGTTTTTTTTATTAGTAAATTTTTTAATATGAAAGAGCAATAGAATATTATAGGAGATGTATACAGTCTTCGTACGAAGTATTGTTTAATGAGTAGTTGCAGATACTACGTACTTAACATAAAAATTCAATTTCTTTTTTTTTATTTTGCCTGAAAAAAAATATGAATAATTCGTAAAACAAATGAAACAAAATTTGTACTTTACATGTAATTCAGCACTATTACAATTTTGAATGATGTTTCCAAATGTTCTTTGTAGCATCCTGGTGGAGAAGAAGTAATTATGGAACTGGCAGGTGAGGACTCCACTGAAGCCTTCGAAGATGTCAGTCACAGTTCTGATGCCAGGTTAGTGTTCGTTTATTATTATTTATCATTCTAACCTATGTATGTGAAAAGAAAATGATTGTAAAGTTATCAGTTAACAGTAATATCTTGTTTTTGAAAGAAAGAATTCAGACTCAAATTGATAAAACTTTGATGAAGTAAATATACATAGGGTAAATTAGAAGAAGTTTTTACTTTAACCTTGAAGGAAAAAATATTTTTCAAACAATGAACTAATGCTATCTATTCTCCACAGAGCGTTAATGAAGAAGTTTAAAATAGGCGAAGTAGTGGATGCTGACAGGAAACAAATAAAGACCAATCTGCCGGCGCAATGGAACAACGACCAACAATTGGAGCAGAGCAAGTGCGTAATCTCCTAAACTTACCTTTACTTACCTTAACTTTTACTTTTACCTGTCATAGCTACGCACGGACAGACTTTTGCTTTGAACGCTAAACATTTATTAGTATAAAAAAAAATACTTTCCTAACGTAAACGAGTTTGGTAGTTTGTAAGACGTTTTAAAAAATGCTATTAATGAAAAAAAAAGAAAATGATCTATACAATTTATAGGTACAATAACAATACATGCATTTTGAAATAAGTAACTATTTTTATCCGTATCCGTGTTTGGGTTCCCTTTAAAATAATTTTCTTTATCATTCCTCTTTTTTCCTTAATTATCTGTATCAGTTATAAACAAACCCTTTTTCAAACATCGGTATCATATTTTATTACATTCTACGTCCTGACAAATAAATTTAAAATTATGATTTTATTAGATTTTAAATATTTGAAAAATCTGATCTACGTTTCATAAAACACAAAATGATAATAACTTAAAATATGAAAATGAAATATTTTTTATCTGTAACGATCGTTTCGTTGCCTTGACTCCAGGCCTAAGGTCATACAGGAAAGATAAAATAAAAATAACATATGGGCTTCATCTGCATTTGCTTTGTCACTGTGATGTTTTTTTCTACAGAGAACATTTAACAAATAGTAATATTTTTATGAATAAATATATTTTTATATCGATTCAATTTTGAATTTAGTATTATAATCAACTCGTGTCAATAAAAAATGACAGTTTCTACAAAGAAAATAATAGTATAATTGGTTGAATATGGCGTGGAAATTATAGTTATCTATAATTTTATAGACTCTTGTAAATGGTCCAATGTGTCATAAAATTTTCAAACTATGATTATCAAAACTAAAGATTATCAAAAAATGTGAAATACAGGCTAAGTTGCATTTTTACTTACATATACATCAAGAAAAATTTTAAATGTAATTAAACTTATATAATCACCAATTTTATAATTATTATTGACACGTGTTGTAAGTTAATTTGTACGCGTCACATTTATTGCTGTAATGTTACACTAGATGGATAGTACACAATTATATATAGAGTACTAACATAAAGCCACAATTCTCAGTCAGTTTTGGATGACTTAGATAGTTTAGACAGATAATACATAGTATTTTGTTAAATATGCATTTATTTTGATATTTATATTTCGGCATAATTTCAATCAGTACTAAAAACATCATATATTTTGTGACTATAACAACATCATATATGCATATATCCATTTAAATTTTCATTAAATGATTAAGTACTGTATAATTGCATAAGTTATTACTCTACTGTATCTCTTGTGTCTATTCATACTATTTTGATCTCACTCGAAAGATCTGCTGACATAGTTCTAAATTCATATTCATAGATCAAAAAATGCACACATATTGTAACGCACTCACTTAACGCACATAAATCCATTTTTGTTTAAATTTACATATTTGCTCACTATGTACTTAAGCATACCAAAAATTTAAAATTGTGATTTTTATCTGTTCCTTGCTTTTTAATTTAGTAATAGATTATAGATAATTATAGCATAGAGTAAAGAGTATTTAGTCACATAGATAATATATTTTAATAAAGTATATTATTATATAAATAACTAATATTATATATAAATGTAATTTTATTTACATAATGTTATATTTTATAAACTGAATTTTATGCGTGTAATCATGGGGCTTGTCAAGTATTGTTATTTTTCATATTCATAAAGCTTTTTTTTATATTTACACATACCATATGGGGCTTATTGATGTAAAATAGTCGAGGGTTTAATAGAATACCTAGATATTTATTTTAGGCATTATATTATTATATAGTTGTAGCACTTAGCGCTTACCCCACAGCGTAGAAGCTCGTAGGTTCATTGTACGCGGTCACGACGATGCATATTTTTTAAATAAAGCAAGTAATCACATATGGCTTATTATTTATCGTTCCAATCGTTTTGTTTGTTTTAGTTACAGCGACATGTGTGCTTTTTGTTCCATCACCATCTTCCTTCCTATATTAAATCATCATCGGATGTTATCTAATACACGCGTCTATTTGTTGATAATATTTATAATGTTATTATCATTCAAGTATTAACTACAATGACTGGAGAAAAATGAGCATATATCATCATAGTCATTGAGGATAAACAATTTATTTAATATTGTAATCTATATATATAAAAGGACTTGTCCTCACTGACTGAGGTAAGACGCACGCACAGCCGTAACCGCTGTGCGTAGANTATATATATATATATATATATATATATATATAAGGACTTCTCACTGACTGAAGTAAGACGCACGCACAGCCGTAACCGCTGTGCGTAGAAACGTGACATTTGGGCAGATGTTTACTTTCGTAATCTGGACATCCACTTAGGGATTTTGAAAAATTTTAACCCTAAAGACATGAAAAAGGGGTTGAAAGTTTGTATGGAAAAAAAAATAATTCGTCAAGTTTCGGTTCGGTCGGTTCGAAGAATCGGTTTTTAAGTTTTAGCCTATTTCTGGTCGACTCGAACCGTTTCCACATCAGTATAATAATATAGTCACTATTTGTTTTTAACTTGTAATCTAAGATATACAGAAACAGCATAGTGATTTTTCTACCTTTTTTTCTCTTAAGCTAATTTACATTAAAAAAAGAAGCATAGAGAACCCTACTATCTGACTGCATCACGTAAATAACCATATTATTGTATCTGAACTTTGATTCTTAAACTAATATTATTCTACATTACGTATTTTTTTATTTTAAAAGGTGTTTCTAGTACAATATTTAATTTATTCAATGACCTGATAACAAACAGCCTGATAATAAATTACTATTAAACTCGTAGTTAATAGATACAATGATTATCATTAATGTCAATTGTTTTGTTATATAACTTAACTTTAACCTCTTTTCATAAACATAATAAAATCTTGTAAAAGTATATCTTATAGGCATTGTTGATAGTTTAAATGCACGAAACACTATTACGGACTGGACAACAAATTGACATTTTCTAGGGTCTCTTGGTCCACAACGATCGTTGGTTGGTTTACAATTTTAGAATAGATATTAACTAGTCTAAAATTGTAAACCTCAGCAACTACTTCGCTTAGTCGTAGTCGACCAGTCAGGATTCTTTTGTTCTATATTCCTTTGTTAAGGAAGGCCATAGTTTATTATTTGTTGTGTGATACGATAAGGTCTTAGTGTGAATCTACTATATATGCGATTAATGAACAAATAAAATAAAATTAATTAATAAATTAATTAATTAAATTTTTGTATTATCACATATCACAATACTGTTATGACGTAACTTGCATAATGATGAAGCATGCACAAATTATTTTCCATTCTTTCCTATATTACATATTTAATCCTTTTTAAACCTTCTTATCATCAGCCAGCCAACCCGAGTCGTTGATCGTGTTAGATGCATGTTAGAGTTAATCGAATCTACTACTACTGTAACAATCCATGCGCAACACCTTATTTAATTATCAGCATCATCATATAGAATACACATCATAGTTATCTACTTAAAAATTTGTTCAAGAAGTACTGAAGGATTAGGTATAATATTATTTTAGTACTAGCTCCCCCCCGCGGCTTTGCCTGCTTGAACTACATGTTTATTCATTTCTCAAACATTCTTAAATGTTAAATTATTGATTGGGGTGAGAATTTATAATATTCTCTGTTAAATAACTGTAATGATTGCATATTACAAAAATCGAATCGAATAATCCAATATCGAAATCGAAACCAAAATAATTAATCGAATATCGAATCGAAAATGTTTGATTGAGAATCCCCTCCTTGTTTTGAAAGTCGGTTAAAAATACAGATTAATTACAAACAAACACAGATTTATTATACGTATAAGTATAGATATGGATTGCTATATATTTGCAAACAAACTCATACCTTGAGTTCATTCAAATGACTATAACTTTTCTTCAATGAACCGATTTTGATGAAACAAACTAAAGATGTTAAGCTGGGTTAAAACAAATAAATTGGTGAAAGTTTCACGTAAATCGGTTCAGTACTTTCAGAGATTAACGAGAAGAAAAAATTTAAAAAATATATTTTTGCTTTCTATTATTCTTTTTAAGTGCCCCTCTATCCAGTTCAGTCAAAAATGCTAAATGTACAGACAAAATATTTTTACTGTTTTATTATATATAGAGATAATAAAACTTCTTTGTAGTCCAATTAAATTATATTTTAAAGTTTACATAGATACAATGATTGTGGAACACTTGTTTGAATCTCATTATCCAGTCTTAGCGCGACTGGGTTTGATCCCCATTCGTGGAAATGAAATATTTATTTAAATGTATATTTTCATTTCTTCGATCTGGTGTCTGGTGGTGAGAGCGTTAAGCTCATTCGATTTTTTTTTATATTTGACAAAGCATTAACTTTTACCTCATAAAATTGAATGGGACGTGCAGAACGGAGTGTAATAATACAAGCATCCCTCCGTCTGCCAAAAAAAAACGTTAAAGTACTGATTTTAATTTAATTTTAGCATAAAGCTACATTANATATTCATCCTTATGAAAATAAATATAATAGTCACTTTTAGCATTTCATCTAGATTGAAATTATATTTCTATAGAAATTATATTCTTATATTTCAAGCAGGCGAAGCCGCGTTCGGGTCCGCTAGTATTTGACAAAGCATTAACTTTTACCTCATAAAATTGAATGGTACGTGCAGAACGGAGTGTAATAATACAAGCATCCCTCCGTCTGCCAAAAAAAACGTTAAAGTACTGATTTTAATTTAATTTTAGCATAAAGCTGCATTAAGCCTATTTCTACTTACTGAGTGAATCCATCAGTTATTTGTCTGTGATATAAGAATGCAAATTATTTACGAATATTACTTTCCAATCTATAATTAAAAAGATAAATAGTAAAGAAAATGGCTCTGACACTGTTTTATTTTGTTTTTCCGTCAACAGTTGGGGCTCATGGGTGGTGCCGTTGTTGCTGGGCATAGCTGCCACCGTCGTCTTCAGATACTTATTCATCTAATACCACAACGAATTACTTTAATTTCACCATAATTTAAGAGATTTTATTACAACTTATCAATACTCTATAATCAACGATTTAAAATGATTATTTTTTAAACGCTACCGTCAGTGCAACATTTAGAAAAATAACATCTTTATATACATATACTTAACATGTATGTACAAATATTAATTTATGTACAGTTGTCATAACTGATATAACTCCTATAGTCCATATTGTAATTTATTAACATTAAATGGCATTAGAGTCTGTGTAGATAATTGTAAATAGCTTTTCTATTGTACGTTGATAAGAAATGAGTAACAAGCGCTCGACCTGATATCAGTGGCGTAGCGAGCTTAACTCGCGCCCGGGGGAAAATACTTTTACAGCGCCCCCCAGTCGAACACAATATAATTTCATATCTATGTTTAAATAGTTTTGCGGACTATTTGGCGCCCTTTTATGAGCGACGCCCGGGGCATGATGCCCCCCCTTACTACGCCACTGCCTGATATACTTGAGTTTACACTCGCATAATGACTTAAAAAAGTCTTTTTTCCATTCAATATATGTATGTATATAAAGTGAAGTGTTAATATTTAAAATGGCAACATTATAAATAACTTTCTATGGAACTTTCATTGTTGTATAGGTTAGTGAGAGCAATTGTTAAACTTTCGAATTATTAAATTTAAAAAATTCACAGGTTCTGAAATTTCTATGTAATAATGGCCTTTGTATGCATTTATTATAATGTTAAGTTATATATTAGCATTCATACTTATTAAACAGGCAGACCACAAAATGAGACAATACTATATTTACTATTTTTATGTAAAGTTCTGTTACAAAATTACCACCAAGAACCTTCAATTATTATAAAAGGTTTTACTAATATTAGTTCAATAGTATAGTTAAACTCCTAAAAATAGTAAACTTCTATATTTTTTATGCCCTTAAAATAAAAATATTATTACTATATTTTCCCACAAAATGCAAAAATATTTTATATGTGACAATTATTAGTTGTATTTATATTTTTTTAATTAAACATATTTGGTAAATATAGATTTTATTTGAATTTCATTACAAGTTATTAAAAATGATAATCTGGGTAATGGTTTTTAATGTAAAGGTGTGTTGTAGGCTATGTGTAAAATGAAACAAAATACATACTATTAATAATATAAAAGAAAGAAAATATTTGTTTTCGTCGATTTTTACAAAATAGGATAAGAAGCCAGGTGCTTTAAATGGTTTGTTATAAAGTCAATTTCCCACATTTTTTAAATATATTATGTATGTATCAAACAGCAAGGCACAATGCTTTAATATTATGAAAATAACGATTTTTTTATTTATTTTATATTGGCATATATCATTTTTATGTTTAACAGTTTATATGAAGCTGCTAGCGGCAAGGAATTACAATCCACAGGTGCTAATGTGGTATTTTTTACAGAAATAAAAATAAATCAAAATATATTGCAATATTTTATTTATCTTCCTTAAATAATAGTTATTAACAATGAGGCTTAGTCCTATATCACATTTTAAATTATATTACAGAAAAATAGTTTAAAAGTTAAATTTGTTTTTAATCTTATAACAGATTGCAGTGAAATATTTCTGAATGTATTATTAAAAAAATATAGTATTCTTGTATGACTTCTATTACTAATTATCTTATAATCAACTGTATTCATTTAATGCAATGTTAACTGTAACATGATACACATATTTCTTTTCCTTCGGAGCTGTAAGAAAAATTACATTTTAAATATTTAAAAATATATACAGGATGGAACTGTCAGCACCAGTATTAAATGAAACTATAGTTTTAACTACCTACTCTATAAAAGCCTAATACAATTAAAATAAATCCCAAAAAAGTTGTTTTTTAAACAATAATAAATTTATCGGTGTATAATAAAATGCCATTTGTCAAGAACGACACACGAAGATATAAACCTATCCGCAGGGACACCGCCGCACACGCCTCATTCCGAAATGGAGTCGTAAGTATTGGCAATAAAATTTAAAGTTGTTTAACTAGTACTGGTATTTTTATAATAGTAAGTGTTTACGGTATTGGTATCTATGCATAACTTTGTCACACAAAATACAGGTAGGGAAAACCATCATGAAATAAAAAAAAACCCTATGTCTAAACTTTTGAGGTATCTTAAATAATTTCTTTAGGGTTTGAAATATTTTATCCTATATGCTGATTTCGTAAATGGTTTGCTGACAAGAATTTTATGGAAATACTTAGAAATTTATTACAATTTGTTGATGTTGTGCATATTTAGTAATAATCTTTGGATAGAATATTTTTGCACAAATCTTCACCCAGATATGCAAACTCAAAAAATAAAGATACAATTAACCTTTGACAGTTTTTTGATGCTTTTTATTCAATATTTTTGTTATCTTACCCAGATAAAGAGCATTTATTACAATATGTCATGGTGCACATAGTGCACTGATGCTGACATGGAGAACATAAGGCAATTTCACAATATGCACAGCATTCTGAAGTAAGTGCACTACAAGCACAATGTTTTTTAATGAAATTTTTATTGATTGCCTGAAATAGAAAAATTATAGAAACATGTAAAATTTTTCAGATTTATTATTACACTGATTTCCAGGTGAATGTGAAAATAAATCTAAATTACCATAGATCCTGAATGCAACAGTGCGCCATCTTTTCCTATAAATAACTGCTTCATTCCATCTTTGCTTTCAACTGGTATTAAATCAGAATTTTGTGTTGCATCATGTTGAGTTTTATTAGCCCCTCGAAAAAGGAGTTGTAAAGTTTTTTCTACAAAATCAATGTCAGTGTAATTTAAATTAAAGGCTAAATCCTTAGCACAATTCAATAATTTGCAAAGTATTAAGTGAGACAAAAAGAAAGGATACTACCGTAAACTTTTTTAAGTTTGTCTTCATTATTGTTAAATTGCTTGAGACCTATGTGCATCTTGCTCTGTTGAACAAAATCATCTATATAAGGATTGCAACGTTTCGGCATCGTCCTATCTTTATATAAAGCGGATTATTAATAGTGTATGGTTCGGTAGTCAATTCAGTATATTTCTTGTGGGGGGTAAATAAAAAAACATTTTACGACTTCTCAAAACCAAGTTTATTGACATTTCACATTTAACAGCTGTCATCGCAAACGTCAAATAACAGGAAAAGTGCAATAGTGAAATTGAATAGAGTATAGTACGTTCGTAACGATAATAAAATAATTAAACAGAAAAAAATACTTATCTAAGGTACTGTACCAGTACTTCAAGTTTCCATTAAATTGGGAGCACAAAGTGTTACTGTAAAATTAACTGGTTGTGGGCTCAATCCGCACTCGAGGAGATGAAGTATTTTATATTATACTAGCGGACTCAGAAGAAAATACAATTAAATTTCTAATTTAGATACATTTTCGAACTATTGTTAATTTTTATGTAATTCTTTGCTGTTTATAATTAATTTAAGCTACACATTGGTTCTCTACTAATTTTATTTGATATTGCTCGCTAAAATTATCCTAATTATCCTATAGCTTAAATTAATTATAAACAGCAAATAATTACATAAAAATTAACAATAGTTCGAAAATGTATCTAAATTAGAAATTTAATTGTATTTTCTTTGTACAATAAAGTGTTTTAATTGAATGTATGAAAATTTATAAACCCTCAACGTCGTCTGCCCGTTCGCGTCGGTCATACTCATACTATGCCGTCCGAAGGCTAGGTCATTTGGAATTAGTGACATCTCCTTAATTATTTATTATAATGTTATACAGTAAAATATAATATCAATCTATATGAAATGCTAAAAGTGACTATTATATTTATTTTCATAAGGGTGAATATCAAAATGTCGCGGTAACGGTTGCGTAGCGACGCGACAGTTGTAATAAAATGGCAGAATAAATTGCATGTCAAATTAGAAAATACTTTTAAATATGTTAGTTTATATGTATAATGTTATATTATATAGCCTATAGCACTTCTGAAGAATGCAGCTTTCATACAAAACAAAAACA
>JAKRZM010000939.1:111393-129741 GCA_036379175.1 Heliconius cydno galanthus | reverse complement strand
ATATTCATATTTACCCAATTTTGCTTTCGAACCCAGAATCTTCTTATATGACAGTAAAATAAATACAATAAATATTAAAAAATAATACAATTTATCAATATTTTTCTATTTAAATTTTCTATTTAAAGTGAATTTGAATAAATAGCACGTGGTTATCTAACTGTTGACTTGGTAGTCTCTACTGCAGTGATAAGATAAATGATAAAAAATCTTAGTTATTCGGAAAGAGATACAAATAAATAGATAAATATCAAATACATGGAACATTACATTTTAGTTCAGTGGCGGAACTAAATGCCGCGCCTTGTCTTCCAGAGCGAAGAAATGAAAATAAAACAATCGAACCTATGACCATCGCGTTTACAAGACGATGTCCGTTTGCACCACAATGCCCTCAGCTAGAGAAGAAGAAAGCATATTTTAAAGTTAGAACGATTTAAATACAGTTGTAGGGGCTATATTTTGATTTTGAAAAGCTTTTATCTGTAATAATATAACATTAAAAAAGTATTAAATTCGTTATGGTGCGTTCTAATTAGAACTGTCCGTCCAAATTTAGCAAATATAATAAATAGGCAAAGTTTCTTTATTAATACTATCAAAATAATTTGAAATTTTCACTTTTAAAAAAGAAAACAGAAAAATATTTCTATTACTAGTCTCCCTAGCTTAAAAGCAAGCTACTTAAGGAAATTACAAACATATATTTTTAACGTAATCTCTTCTCTATATATAATAAACAGTAAAAATATTTTGTCTGTACATTTAGTATTTTTGACTGAAATGGATGCAATCATTACAGTTATTTTACAAAGAATATTATAAATCCTAACCCAAATCAATAATTTAACATTTAAGTCTGTTTCTGAACGAGTTAATTAAATTATTGATTGACATGAACACATTTGACTGTCACTGTCAGTCAATTCTGTTTATTAAATGAATAATGACGTATACGCTAAACGCCATAAATTAAAAACTGAACTGATAACAATGTAGTTCAAGCGGGCGAAGCCGCAGGCGGGCCGCTAGTATATAATAAATATTAATATTGTTGCCCTTATACACGACGAAGATCTTTTAAGTTCATACACCAAGGCCGTCAAAGGTCTTGAAAGTGCTATCTCTTAAAGGTTAAAATGTCTTATGTGAATAGAATTGTTTTATTGCAATCTAAATGAATTTTATATTCATATTTTTTAAGTTGTTTATATTATTGATGCTGTGTCAACTTTTTAAACTTTCATAATGACAGACTTAAAATTATTGGTATATTATTATGTAGGTACTAGCTTTTACGTTTTATACACGGCCACGCTAGCGTGGTCAAATGAAACACACTTTCGCTTTATAATATTACTATAAAACATATATTCTTAACTGCCTTCACTCTCCGATCGTATTTAAATTAATATTTATGCATGCTTAGGAGAAAATTACTCATCGGGATCTCGTGCGGGATCCCGCGAGGCGACCGCCACCGACGAGGACGGGGAAGAACCGCGCCGACGCACACATCGCGACGAAAGGCGTAGACATCGACATCATCATTATTATGAAGGTTTGTAGTTGTTGTGTGGAGTAAATAGTAATATTGCGTTTGTTTAGAAAAGGTTAGGTTAAATTATAATTATTATGTTAGGTGCTATAATATTGACATTTTTTTTGGAAATCGTTGTAATAATGACACACTTTCGCTGATGAGTTTATAAATCAGTGCATAGAATAGTAATTTGTACTTTTTAATGTTTATTGTAAATCTTTAGGAATCTTGCCTTGATTGCTATACAATTCAAAATCAAAATATCTTCGAGAACGTGTGTTATTGTAAGCCTCTTGTTTAAATTGTTTTTATTCTCTTTAGTGTTATTTACAGTCGTTTAATACATACATTTTAAGGGTACGGCATGGCAGTCCCGTCTCTGGAGGCCAGCGTAGCCCCAGGGGGTGCAGGCGCGTGGGACGAGGCGCTGGAGGCGCAGCGGCGCCAGTACGAGTACTACGAGCGCCTGCGCCGCAGCGACCCCGCCGCTTACATGCGCGTATACAAGCAGCTGATGCACCCCGGCCTGTACGGCGCTAGCCTGTATGATGGTGGGTATTGTGGGACTTATCCCCCACACAGCAGGGTACGCAGAGGGAACGTAGTGTTAAAACACTTCATTCCCCATTTTCCGCCGATTTCTTGGCGCCGAATGAGAAATGTTGCTCTATATAGTGTCGAAATCTAACATCGCACTATAACAAAACAATTTAGCAAAGCTATAAATTTTTCACATAAACTAAAAAAGTAAAAAATAAAAATAAACAGTTTTTTAATTCAAACAGCAAATAAGTTTCTAATAAATAATGATGTGGTTCAATTTAATTAATTTTTTCAATACATTCAACGTAATTGTGACTCATTAAGGGAAACAAAGGATTTTCATTTTACCGTCCTGCCTACCGACATCTTTTATGATTTTTTTTTAAATATTATTTTTATTTATATGTTGCAGGTTACGGTGGGCTGGGCTACGACAGCAGAGTAGAAGAGCGAGGCAGCGTACATTCTGGTCGTTCTAGTGCCAATGGTCTAAAGGCAGCAGACACGTACGTACATGCTACAAAATATACACTATGAGCCACAAGCCACATAGTCGATACAAGCCAGACGCCATACACATATTATTATATATTATTTTTTTACAAGTATTACTGTTAAAGCTGTACCACCATTAATAAATTTTAAAAATTAAGAAGATATTAAATGCTAATATATAATTTTATAATACTTACATATATACTACTATAATAAAATAAAATACATAATATATACTACTATAAAAAATAAGACACTACACTATGATTTTAGGAGCATATATATCATCATTTTAATCATCATCATCACACAATAATGATGCGCTCACCACCTTTTTATTAATAATAATCATATCATACTAATATATATTTTGGGAAAAGTTAAGACAGCTTAAAAATTTGACATAATTTTAATTTAAATGTAATGAAGATATTTTTTTTAACTTTGCTTAGAAAATATATAATAAAATAAGTAATTATTTATCAAACATGAAAATATTAAAACAAGAAATAAAAACATATTTTAATTAAAAAAAATAATTATGTAGAGTGTATATTTAATAGAACGCAATAATTGCTTAATGCTTAATAACAGTTATTCTATTCTGATTATTATTGTTTTGCGTCCCGCCCGCGGCTTAGCCTTCTTGAACTACATGATTATTCATTTAATAAACAGAATTGATTGACAACTATAATGATTTCTAGTATGTTTTTTTTTCTAAATTATCGTAATTTCTATAAGGATTCTTGATTGTTTTAAATTAAAAAATACGACCAATGTTGATACTTGATATTTAGACATTGAGCATTGATATGTAAAGCTTATTATTTATTATGCTGTTAGCAGCTATAAACTAATTGTGTTAATCGGGGGATGCAAGAGTGTCCATCAAGAATCCTACTTATTCTTCAGGGGCGAGGTAAAGTCTTCAATAATAAAACAACCATAAATCCATAATAAAATAGACCTGAACTGTTACCACCTTCACCGCGTGGAGGTACTCCTAGCTTATGTTATTTTGAATTATTAGGTCAGAATAATAATCTGATTTCATTTAACACTGACCACGCAGAACAACTATTCCGAAGCCATTATATTCATACCTCTTAAAGTTTAGCTGGGCTGTTAGAGCTCCAGATCTTCATTTTTATTATATGGATAGAAAATACTTGTGATATTGATAAACTTTTACTAAGACGCTATATTTATATCTCTTAGAGATTAGATGGGCTGCTATTATTCCACGTCAGATACTCCAGAACTTCATTTTTGTTATGTGGTTGGAAATTGTTTGTCATGTTGTTCAATTTTCCCCAAGGCAGTATACTTATATCTATTATAGTTTAGACAGGCGTTAAGGTTCCATATCAGATATCCAGATTTTCAAAATAAAATATAGCCTAGATGTTGCCTAGACATAATAGCTATCTATACAACCAAAAAAGTTTCATTCAAATTCGTCCAGCAGTTCTGGAGATTAGCGTGTACAAACATACAAATAAACAGACAGTTTTTTTGTCGATTTGTGCTCTATTACTGTTCTTGTTCCTTGAGGGGATTATTATGCCTCAATTATTATTTTGTAAATATATTCAATGTACGCCATTTTTAAACGGTTTTATTTAGCTCATTTACTTTCTTATTATATTAATAATTATATAATAATACATATACTGTATAGATAATAATATACAACTAATCAAAATGTACTTTCCGCGTACTAGTGTATTTTGGCTAAATGATCTCAGAAATATTATAAAAAATGAGATGAGGTCAGTCATGGTGCAGGGGCATAAACGTGCGACTTTAAATACGTCAGGTTCTGGGTTCCATTTTCTCTCGAGGAAATGAAATATTTAAAATTTTCATATCCTCATATTAAATATTTAATATTACTGTTAAATATTTAACATTTGAGTTGCGCCACTCAACACGCAATGCCGCAGAATTCGGCAGAAAGTATCTTAATGGACGGAGTGTCTTAACATAGGTTCCCAGGTTCTCTTTGCCTACCGTGCGATATATGGAATACAGCGTGGAAAATAAAAATAAATACACTAATATGCGAACTGTACGCAGCTTTGTCGCATAACATGTTGGTGCATAAAGTACAATGTAACGTTAGTTATCCGAACTACTTGAAGGATATGGGTGTTAGCAAAATCGTTCTTTTACTAGAATTTTATTGATTCAATCATATTTTCAACAAGCATCAATAAACTGGTCGGGCGACGTTCGGATAATTGATGCTTTACTGTACATAGTGCATAACGCACAGCGCATAGAGCATACTTGCATAGTGTGGTTGGTGTAGGTACTACGTGCGCGCGCGCGACACCGCCTCACTGCGCACGGACTGCTCTGACAGGTGAGTGAGCCAGTGACGCCACTCTCGGCTGTTGTGTCGTGTTTGTAGGTTGTAACAGGTGTGGTGGAAGGAGTGATACATACTGTATGTAGACTTATTGGGTGAAGGTTCGTGTTGATTAGTTTTTATTATATACATATTATGTAGAACACTTGAGTGCACGTCCACTTCATGCTTTTCATTCTTCATACATTCCATGTTTTTTATTAATATTTTCATTGACTATATTTTGTACTTTAATATTGTTTTATTTATATATGTATATATATTTTTTTAATTATCCTCTTTTATTGTTAATCTGTGGTAGATTGGTAACTTATTATTTCAGTATTTTATTAAATTATTCTGTACTTTAATAATTACTTCTTGTTCTTATAGATTGCTAAATGTCTATGTAAAAAAGTAATTTCTATATGTCTGTAGAATTTGTTATGATTTTATAACTATAGTAGTATACTATACTATCATACTAACGTTGCGTTTACAGGGAACTGACCACGGACATGTCTTTGAACCTGCATTTAGAGGAGTCGACGGTGCGCTCTGAGCGTATGACACCTTTTAAGTACTCCACAGCGCATGTTAAGGTAATTTTAGTTTTATTTTAAAAAGTTCTCGACTTTGAAAGTTACCCTGTTGTGTGCGGAATACAGCGTGAAGCTGATTTTTTTAATACACGCTGTACTCCGCCGCACCGTGCTTTGCCCCGACACCAGAGCGAAGAAATCAAAATATAAATTTAAATAAATATTTCCTTTTCTCAAGTGGGGAACGAACCCACAACCAGTCGATTTTGCAGCACACTTTGTGCCACTGCGCTACGACTACCCTCTTTACACTGTAGCAGGGAAAGCAGAGGGAGCCTGGTGTTAAGACACTCCACTCCGTACTTTCCGCCGAATTGTAGAGGTAATTCTTGTTGTGTGGCAGAACGTCGTTGTTTGTCTCCATTCCAGAGCGAAAAAATTAAAATATTAAATATTTCATTTACTCAAGTGGGAATCGAACGACTGGCCTCAAACGTATACACGAATGAGTGTCACTTTCATATGTTCTACATTGAGTTCTTTATACAACACACACAGTGTCATATATAAAATGAAATACTATTTTATTGTACGTCGAACAATGTCTTACAAGACGGTTCATAGGTAAACCAGCACTCTATGATAGTCTCAATGTTTCGAATTCGGACAAGAAAAAGAAGAATGTAGTATCTTAACACCAGAATTTCTTCATCAACCTTGCCTTAAATGATTAATAATTTTGCTGCGCAGGGCGTGCTGTGCGCGCGCGCTCTTGTCGTGGTGCCGGCTGCGTACCCGGCGGACGGGCGCGCGGCGCCGCTGCGCCTGCTGCAGCTGCAGGCGCTGGCGCCGCCCGCCGACCTCGCCGCGCTCCAAGCCTACCCGGGGCCGCTGGTCAAGGGTGAGGAACTTTGTTTCTATTTACACTANCAATTCTTGTTGTGTGGCAGAACGTCGTTGTTTGTCTCCATTCCAGAGCGAAAAAAATAAAATATTAAATATTTCATTTACTCAAGTGGGAATCGAACGATTGGCCTCAAACGTATACATGAATGAGTGTCACCTTAAAGTGCCTTAAATGATTAATAATTTTGCTGCGCAGGGCGTGCTGTGCGCGCGCGCTCTTGTCGTGGTGCCGGCTGCGTACCCGGCGGACGGGCGCGCGGCGCCGCTGCGCCTGCTGCAGCTGCAGGCGCTGGCGCCGCCCGCCGACCTCGCCGCGCTCCAAGCCTACCCGGGGCCGCTGGTCAAGGGTGAGGAACTTTGTTTCTATTTACACTAATTGTTGTAGATTTGGTTATATTTTTTTTACAGTACAGTGGTGGCTCGATTCTCATTCAATAAAATGAAATACTTATTTAATTTTTTTTTTTACACACCAGAGTGTGTAAAAAAATGAGTGTCTTAATACAAGGTTCCCTCTATCCACCCTGCTGTATGCTGAATTCATCGTGGAACTGCTTTAATTTTAATGTGAAAGTATTTTATATTTTCATTCCTCGTTCTAATAACAAAGCGAAACACGGCATTTAGTTTCGCCACTCAACACGCAATGCTTCGAAACTCCGGCTGAAAGTGGGGAACAGAGTATCTTCACACTAACTTCTCTCTACTTATCCTGCTATATGCGGGATAAGTAGAGACTGTAAGTTTTGATGCGTTAGTGGAATGACAGGATAGATATGATTGCTTAATATAAATTTAATTTTTAATTTAATTGCTTAATATATCTGTCTGTCTGTTGGTCTGTCTGTACACTTATCCATATCTATATTTATACTTATACTTATAATAAATCTGTATTTATTTGTGATAAATCTGTATTTTTAACCAACTTTCAAAACAAGGGGGAGGTTCTCAATAAAATATTTTAGATTCGATATTCGATTCATTTATTCGATTAATTATTTTGGATTCGATTTGGATATTGGATTATTCGATTCGAATTGGGTATGTTTTGTAATATGCAATCATTACAGTTATTTTACAAGTAATATTATAAATCCTTACCCAAATCAATAATTTAACATTAAGGGTGTTTCTGAACAGTAAATTAAATTATTCATTGACATCAACACATTTGACTGTCAGTCAATTCTGTTTATTAAATGAATAATTATGTAGGTCATGCGGGCCAAGCCGCGAGGGGGCGGCTAGTATAATAATATTATTTAGAAAATATATTTTAAAAGTCATAGAACAAAAAGGTCGTACTATTAATAAAAAATATATAAATTCAGATATGATTAATTCTAAAAAATATGTAAATTTACAGGTGTGACACACAAGAAGAGTGTAGTAGAGTACTGCGAGTCGCGCGTGCGCGCCGCGGGGGCAGAGGGCGGCGCCGACGTATGCGGGTGGGCGCTCCTGTGGGAGCTGCTCGCTTTGCTGTTAAGACAAAATGGAGTAAGTAACGTTACGACAAGTTTTATTCGATTAAGTTTTTGTACCACTAAATTATGTACAAATATCAGCAGCAGTTCTACTAAAAACTACCACTGGTGAAGAAGACAGTTCTGGTAAAAGCTGACCAGAAATTCGACACTGCACTATACTGAAATAAATAATAATAGTTACTCGTAATTAAGTAATAAGTTAAGTACATACAACTTTCACTTTGCCATCTACTTCTTTTTTCTTTTGAACTCATGTAAATTATTGAGATTTCTAAATAATCTTTTTTTATTGTTGGTATTTATTTGTTTTCTTAAATTAAATGTTAGTTGTATATAGTTCTAGTTATTTTATGTTTCAATGCCAACAAAACACAATAAAATATTACTGATTTTATACATAAAATAATAATATAAAATAATTAATATTATTTTATGTTTAATAACGAAGCAACACTTTTTTTTAAAAAATAATAATAATTTACAGGTGGTAGTTGGTTCAGATATTGCCGAGCTACTAATGAAAAACACCAAGGAGTTTGAATACAAGCCCCCATCTCTTAAGAGTAGTGGTAATTACTTTTATTTTATTTAGAATATATATAATCTCCTAAACATTACCAATAGGCGCGACATAAAAATGAAGTTCATTTATTAAAAGAAGAACTGTTTCTGAATGTAAACGTCTAGATTGTCTGTCGAAAAAAACGGTAGACGCATGTGTAGAAAACAATATTTTTATAAACTAAACAATATTAAAGATACTTAATTAATATTGTTAGAATTATTGCAAAATGTGGAATATTTATAATTAATGTAGCAATAAACGATGTTTACAACATCAGTTAGATGTTTCAATTAATGTTTTTAACATTTTAAAAATGTCTTGACGTTTTGATATTTTTAAAATCTTAAAAATTCATTATTTACATTAAGGCATAAGCGGCTAACTCAAATGGCGCGAATTTTTATTTAAAAAATTATGATTGTCTTAAATATGCTATCTAGTTATCTACTAACTAATATGAATCATATTTTAATGAGTAGTCTATGGAAAATAACGTAACGTTTTTGGCTCTTGTAAAAATCACGCAGATGAGTTGGCTGATTTGCCAATTAACGTATCGAAATGTATTGTAAATATTTTGTATTCGTAGAATATAGAGGCGGGTCGGTGGGGTCCAATAAAGACGACGAAGAAGAGGAGGCTATGCCCATAGAAACTGCACGTAAGTAGTTTTGGCGTTTTCTTTTTGTATGGGCAATACAGAGAGAACAATGTGATTTGGTTCTTTTGATAGTGATATTTTGTATTAAGTTGTTTTATAAAACAACTTGATAAAAAGTTATAAAAAGATATATCTTTTATAGTAAATATACAATTGAAATGTAATATATCCTTTACATTTCATTTTTTATTCTATCTGGTATCTTACTTAATTAAATATTTATAATTAAAATTAAAATTTAATTTAAAAATGTTGTTTAAAATTGTAGCTAAGTAATTTTAAAAGGTGTAACACATTACACAATACAAGCAGAGAGAGAAGCAGAGAGATACGAGATATTTCTAGTAAATGGAGAGTCTGCTATGGAAACATTGTTGAAGAAACGGCATGGATCCGATAAGACACCTACTGTCTGCTTATAGTCTCAAATAAATGATTGCAATATAAAAATGAGAAAATAATGTATTTCTTATAATGATTTCAGGAATAGAAGAGGAGGTCAAAAAGCCAGCAGTTGATGAGAAGGAGGCCCTCAATCGTTTCAGAGAGTACCTCATATTTGGCAATAAACAAGAGGCTTTGGGTGAGAGAACTTTTAGTACATATACAATATGTTTGTGAATAAATATTTTAAATAATTTAGTAATTAATTGGAAATTTAAAAGTACATATAATTATAACATGATATAATTTTTTTTTTCAACTTCATTGCTGAATTATTATATTCGTCATTCTGGAGATTTTACCCACAATCATCACGCTAACAATCAAATCCCATTTTGCAAAGCCACGAAAGCTCTGATGGCTTATCATTATAATATTATGTAAAAGATTTTTTTATCAAATTTTTAATTTGACACAGAATGGGCAATGCAATGTGGGCTGTGGGGCCACGCGTTGCAGCTGTCGGCGGGCGGCGACCGGCGTGTGCGCGCCGCGGTGTGCGCGCGCTTCGTGGCCGCACTGCCCGCCACCGACCCGCTACACTCGCTGTACGCCGTGCTGGCGCAGCGAGCGCCGCCCGCGGCCACCGTTAGTATCCATCCCATTCGAAGGAGTGACAGTTTATATATTTTCTCTCTGTTTCTAATTTTAGTTACATTATAATTGGTTAGAGGGAATTTGGTGACTAAACACACTTTGATTTTTTTTCTTAACTTAATTTTTGATCACGAGTTGTGCAATGAAATTTCATTTGGAATTTCAAAATATATATTTGAAATATTTATAGTTTCATAGTCTGGTTAGACATATAAATTCTAAAATATTCGCCAGTGGCCATCGTGGTACATTAGGACAACTTCACGCTGTGCGTATAGTAGCAGATTCCATCCCCATGATGAGAAATTTTCGTTTTCCCGCTCGCTGTGGTACCGCGCCACTTAGCGCGCAAAGTCTCGAAAATTGGTCGGTTCGTGGGAAAGAGTATATCTTAGTACTAGATTTCTTATGACTATTCTGTTATATGTGGGAGCGTGAGATACAGCTTGTTTTTTTTAATATACACTAGCAATTTGTGAACCCACATTCTACATAAGATGGGCTAAATTTAACTTACGGCATAACTGCATTTTTAATTGCTTATTTCTCCTATAAAACATTTAAAAATTAATTAATTCCTTGTTTATAATTCAGTGCGTGTCGGACGCTCTCTGGGGTGACTGGCGGCCGCACGCTGCCATCATGCTGTCCAATCCCTCCGCAAAACCTGAACAGGATCGACGTAATCTTACACAACTCGGTTAGTTAATTTTTTTTCATTAATTATGAAGAATCCTAGTTTGACCTTCGAAAGCTGAAAATCGAAAATACTGGAGGAAGGTCATGTAAAAAGTATATGAACCACTAGAAGGGCATGTATGGAGAGGTTGATGACTGAATTTGGCGAAAGAGGTATGCAGAGATTCGTTGACCATTCTGCTAGAAATCTACCATGAAGCTAAGAACAATCAATAAAAATAAATGTATCTGTCTTATCTCACATATATATTGTATTTATTTTTACCAGATACTTTTATACACTATTACATATGATTTTTTTTTAGTTGCAGTTAAATTAACTTTATTAAGTTATATTTGAATATACCTAACAATACATGCTATATGTAGAAAAATAAATATTTTTATATTTAAAATAAATCATATTGCATAGGTGACACCCTAAACACCCGCGGCCTGCTCTACTCGGCTCAGTTCTGTTACCTGTCGGCGGGCGTGCCCTTCTCGGTGCACCCCCTCAGCCCGCACCGCGTCCAGCGTGCGCCTGGTGCCCTAACCGCCACGCCCCCGCGCCTCTCCTTGCTGCTGTCAGACCCCCGCGTGACGTCACTGCAACGCTTCGCCACCAACCACGCAATATTCGCGACAGAGATATATGAATATGCGCTATCGTTGAGTCAGGATTATGTGTTGCATGAGTTGACGGTGTGTTGAGTTTTTTTTTAATTTATTTTTTTATCTTTACTGTATTTCACATATAGAGGGGCCTACCCTGGGGCTGCCTACAGCCAGGGACCTAATGTTAGGACACTGTCCCCCACGCACCGTCCTTTTTTCGTGAATGAAAATAATTTTAAAATAATCATCTTCGCTAATGGGGAATGAATTTCGTCTAACGAATTCTGTTCCATTGGGCATGATTACAGATGATTATATTCTATACTATATGAACAAAATATGTTTATTTTGTATTTTATTTTACATTTCTGAAGAAAAATGTATCGTATGTCGTATAAAAATGTATGATTAGCAAGCTTACTCTCTAAGCCGCCTATATCTGTACGGTCGTACGTCCCCAGGTGTACAAGCTGGTGGCGGGCACGCGGCTGGCGGACGCGGGGCAGTGCGAGCGCGCGTTGGCGTACGCGGAGGCGGCGGCGCGCGCACTCTCTCGTGCGCCCGCTCTCTACCGCGCCTCGCTCGCCGTCGCCATCGCTGGGTTCGCTGACAGGTGAATCTGTTTTTCATTATTATACAATAACGCATACAGAAGGGGAGGCAGAGGGAACCTAGTGTTAAGACACTCTGTTCCCCATTTTGCGCCGGCTTCTAAAGGCATTGAGTATTGAGTTGCGAAACTAAAATATTTTATTTCCTCGATTTTGGATTGAATCCACAACCAGTCGTGTTTACAGACACACACTTGCGTCACAATTGACTTCTAGTATTATATTATTATTGGAAATATGGATTACATACTTTAAAATATGCGTGCGGCGGCGTTGTACCGCTTGCTTGTGTCGCTAATTTGGCTGATAAGCAGAGTGGGAAACATGGTACAAACGGATGTCTAGGAAAAAATATAACATAAAAATATCTGTTTGTGGCTATTGTATAAAAAAAGTATTGTTATTGTAAAATGTACTCAACCTATCTAAAGTCTACAGTTTTACTTCGAAATATATTTATTATTGTAGTTTAATAACTAAATCCTTAATATTATATTATGTAATTACTATGTACATTAATATTATTCTAATTCCAGTTACTAATTACTCTCTTATTTTATATTAAAAAATATTTATTTTGAATCCAGGCTAAAATACTACGATCCGTCACTCCAAGAAGACGTTGCCGAGGGTGTAGAAGGCAACGAGGGTGGTGAGGATTCGCCAAAACACCAGCAGTGGTTGCAGGATCTGCATACTGTTGCATTGCAGCTGTCTGTAAGTGGATATTTTCTTTTCTGTCACGTTGTATCCCGCACTCAGAAGGATAGGCAGAGGGAACTAGTATTAAGACACTCTCCATTTTCCGCCCAATACTCGAGGCATTGCGTGTTAAATTTCTAAACTCAACGCTTTGCTTTGACACCAGAGCGAATAAAATGGAAATATTAAATATTTCATTACCTCGAATGGGAATCCAACCCACAACTTGTCGCGTTTACAGTCAGACTTTGGGCCTCTACGCCACGACTGGCTTTAAGTAAATGAATTTTTTATGTATTTTATTCATAAAATTATATAAATACAAGGCAATAAAATAATAAATTATTTATAATATAATTACATATTACATAAAAAAAATACAGAGCAATGACTAAGAGTTAGACACAATAAGAATATCATTTATATATTAAAACCTCATAACGAAATATTAATAAGATTATTTTTTTTAACTTCTTTTAGCTTCACGCTCTATCCCGCACATAGCACAGGAAATCTGGGAACTTAGTCTACACTCTGTTCCCATTAGGATACTTCGGTTACCCACTTCCCCCCGCAGAATTCAGTTGGCATTGTGTTATGTGAAAGAGCAAGGAAATAAAAATATTAAATATTTAATTACCTCCAAAGCTTAATGCATTGGTATATAAAAAGGAAATAATATTAAATAATTGTTAATACAAAGTAAAATTAAAATATATATTTTGTATATGTTATTGATTTAAGGCGGAAGCGTCGCAACAGAATACGCCTCATCACCAAGCTGATTCGTATAGTGCGGGTTCCTGGGCTGAGCAGGTCAGTTTTGATGAGTAATATATTATACTATTTTTTTCCCTAAAAGTATTGAACTGATAAATATTCCCTTAAGTAAGATTTTTACTTATTAGATTAGTTTTTACTATATCATAAGTGATCCTTACAAAATAATTACCATTAATCATTATTTTTTCATTACTATTTATAATTTTGTAATGAATATATTTTCAAATATTGTTATTAATAAAAGAAACTATATTTTGCAGACATTACAGCATGCTCAGCAAGTGCAACAGTGCCCTGACCCAGCAGAGGACACCACAGACTACTCCCAATACTACCAACACCAGCAACAGCAAGTGCCACAACAACAACAGTATCAACAACATCAAGAACAACAACAACAATTTCAACAACAACAACAGTTGCAGACGGTCCCCGAGGCGGGCGGGGAGCCTCCGCTGGAACAGTATGGATACGAGGAGCACGCGCGCTCATACGCTGACCCCTACTGGCAGGGGGACACACTCTATGGATACCAAGATGTAAGTGTTTGTCATTATTATATTATACATATATTATCTGGCTTTTTATTTAAATTTTCCTTTGATTTTTCATTAGAAAGTTTCGTTTTCACATGATTAAAAAAATTTAAAAAATTTAAAAATTTAAAAATTTAAAGTATAATATACATATTTTTTATCTATTGTGGTAAAAAAAGGAATTAATATTAAAAAAGAATTTTATTGAGCCGTTGGCCCCCCAGTGTGTGTGTCAGTGTAGTGATGTGTTTGAATTGTGCAAGTGAGCTAACGCGTGTTGTGGGGGCAGCCCGCGCCGCCCCCCGCCTCCGTCTGCCGCCAGCGACGCGGCGCGCCGCCCCCGCCCAGGCATCCTGCCAGGCCCCCTGCCCGCCGCCCCCGCTCCGACCTCATAGGCAACACGGTGGAGGCGTGGGCGCGCGTTGCCGCCAAGCAACGCGCCTATAAGCCTCTCGTCTTCGGAGGCACGTACCCCATCGATGAACCCGCAGACATCACCCCCGACGATGTCCCCCGCGTGACTCCCATGGACTCCCGCACGACCCCCAAACAAGTCCGCGGCACAAGTGTACCCCTGGCCCCGGAGGACCCGGCGGCGCGGCGGCAGCGACTCCGCGAGACCATCGAGCGCAGCGTGCAGAGGTTCGAGGCCGCACTCGCCAAGCGGAGCGGGGCGGGAGTGCGCGGCGAAGACGAGGGGAGATTCGCGTCAACGTTCGCCATCGACAAGCCCACGGCTTGGTGCGTGGGGGATGCCCTGCCTAAGGACGAGTACGAGGTGTACTACGTGTCCGGAGTCAAGACATTCGACATAGATGAACCCGTTTCGTTCATATAACGCCATTTTGTTCTAAAGTTACCATCCCCTGCGACATGGCATTTTGACTGTTTTAATTTTTTTTAGTAGTGTTGTAGTTTTTTTTATTATTATTATTGTGAAGTTAATGTGCTTTGATTGTTATGTAAAATCCAAGAATTAACACTTAGCATCAACTAATGTTAAGTAAAATATATCACAAAAAAATCATTAACTCTGGATTTGGAAACGACAAATAAGTTGAATATACAAATAATTATTGCATTTCTATCTTTCCAATATTAACCATATTCTAAAATATTTTGATAAACTAAAATATTTATTATCACAATATTAAGCAAATATTGTAAAAAATATTTGAAAGTGAGCCACTTTCTTGTCACTTTCACCCAAGTATGAAAATCCCTTCTTTTTTTTTAAAGTCCCTTTTTTTTGTGAGAGTAGAGTCCATTACAAAACGTTAGTCAACATTAATATTATTAATTTTATTATTAGATAAATTAAATCTTGTTTTATCAACATAGTATCAACATATATTTAGTAGTTTTTATGATATGGGTATACAGTTAATTATACACACATTAAGAGAATCTTTTAGAGGACATGACAATACAATATAGATATTTGAAATTGCATTTTGAATTATAAAAAAATAATTTTTAACAAAAAGAAAAACCGACTTCTAACGACAAACTAAAAACTAAAAATATTTTTTCAAAGATTTTATAATTTTGAAGTCACAAACAAAAAAATACAGTTGAATTGATAACCTCCTTTTCTTACAGAACTCGGTTAAAAAGTACCTTATATTTATTGTTTAACCACTCCACTTTATTACATATAATCTTGATTTTAACTCAAAACTTGTAATATGTGGCTTGACTCTGTCCAAGACTAGAGATAGAACGACTGACTAACTACCCACACACACGCACCACACTGATTATGAATGGAGTATTTTAAACCAATTATTAAAACTTATTTTATCTGTAACTTTTTAAATTCAAAGATAATCAAATTTTCAATGACGCCTCTGGCTTTCAGTAAACTAATTACACATTTAAATGGTTTTTTTATTTATTTATTTTGCAAAAGATCTCATTTAAAAAAAAGTGCAATGACGATTTTAATAGTAATGTACAAACAATAAGCTAACTATATGTATTATATGACTTACAACCTGTGATATTTTGAATGTTTTTTTTATTTGATATTTCATGACAGATCCCAATTGAATCTCTCTTTTTATTTCTATTTCTCTTTTTTTTCTTTACATCATGAATTTATTTTTCTAATTTTTTTATTTAGAATATTTTTTTTATAAACCTATAGTATATAAAATTTAATTGTTACCCAAACTAAAACATAATTTATTTATAAACTAATAAATTAAAAAAAAACACTTTCTTTCCTATTTGTCGTAGTTATGTTTATGTTGTAGAGCACTTACTTACCTTTGTACTGTTCAATGTTGGCAATAAATATTTACTAAACATTTTAAGTATTTTATTTTGATTTTTAACCTCCCAATATTTAAATTTAGTAAATTGTTATACAAATTGTTTCTGAATGCCCACTTTTCGAGACATTATATGGTGAGATGCATAATTCAAGTAGTGGGGTTGAAACTCACATCCATTGCAGTTACAGTTGGACCGAATTTTGGTGACGAAGGATAAGAAGGATATGGAGGATATGGACAGAAAATGCTTGTTATGTTATTCAACTTTTACTAAGACGCTATATTTATATCTCTTAGAGATTAGATGGGCTGCTAGCGTTCCACGGCAGGTACTCCCGACCCTCATTTTTGTTATGTGGGTGGAAATTGTTTGTCATGTTGTTCAATTTTCCCTAGGCAGTATATTTATATTTCTTATAGTTTAGACAGGCTGTTAACGTTCCATATCAGGTATCCAGATTTTAAAATAAAATATAGCCTATATGTTGCCTAGACTTAATAGCAATACAACCAAAAAAGTTTCATTCAAATCCGTCCAGTAGTTCCGGAGATTAGAGTGTACAAACAGATAGTTTTTTTTGTAGATTTGGGTCTATTACTGTTCCTAAACCCCCCTACATTATCATTTTGTAAATATATTCAATGTACAGACGCGCCATTTTTATTTCTTTATTATATGTAGAGATTGAAACACTGAACAATAAAACAATATTTTTACTATTGACAGTTTTGTGCAACTTTGTTTTAAACGTTCCAGTTCCTTATATATATATATATATATTTCTTCCTCCTTATCAGCCGCTGTCAGCTATGTATACAAATATTTAAATATTGAACAAACGTCTCTTACGACAGCACAATTCAGGCGCAGAGGAGGTCCCCGCGCCTACAATCACGATGCCGGGCGCGCCCTCCTCGCGCCCCTCCCGCCCCGCCATGTTCGGGGACGCGGACGAGCGCCCCCCCTCCGCCTCCGCCGGCGGTGCTGATGTGAGTTATTGTGTTTTATTTTTATTTGTATATAAGTACTACACAAGGCTGTCCTAATAGCGCAGCCGCAGTAGGAGTTCGATTCCCAGTCGCTCTGTTAAGAAGATCAAGAAGGGCGCTTACTTCGGCCACTCGGCAAAAAAATAGATGGAATACATTTTATACTTAAGAGAAACAGTTCATTTAACTTGAAAATCCAAAATTTGCCATGGCAATCAATGAACACTATTTAAATAATATTGACTTATAAAAAATGTATGGATGTCGGACTGTAACGTATCAATTTTACAATTTTTAAAATAAAAAATAGATCCTACAAACATTTTATATATACTTATGTATTTTACACAAAATCTTATATTTTTACTACCAGCAAAACGATCGTGACACAGACACGTCAAAAATGAACGGCAAGAAGGGCGATGGCAAAAATTCCGATAATAAGGATAAGAGGTCGGGCTGGCTCGGCGGCATACTCACCAAGTTGTCCCTACGAGCGCCCAACCAGATGATACTGCCTGATGACACCAATCCAACTGTAAGTGACCCAAAACCCCCACTCCCTATTGTACCCAAAACCCTGCCTATGCCCACGCTTATGTAATTTTTATTATGCACTTTTTTATATAGTAATTGGTGATTGTATTTAGTACTGTTCTGTTCTTTAATTATGGTCGTAGATTGTAATTGTGACATTTTTGACATTTATGACATTTAAGTAAAAAAAAAAATGATATCGGTTCTTTAATTTTTACATAGTTTAATGATTACTATTCTTTTTACCCTATGGAACTTCGATCAATTATACCCTAGATGATGGATTACAGCCTATAAAACGTCAAGAGATATACGAGCACGAAAAATTATGTGTTCTTTTTCGATTCTAGTAATGCCTAGTAATGCCTCTAGGTTTCCTACTGATATATTTTTCTATGTACAACGGATGTCCATTGTCGCCCAAGAAATGACTATTTAGAATATTAAAACTAAATATATATATATATAG
>JAKRZM010000939.1:77518-107495 GCA_036379175.1 Heliconius cydno galanthus | reverse complement strand
AAAATCCCTTCTTAGTGGATGTCCAGATTACAAAAGTAAACATCTGTCCAAATTTCACGTTTCTACCATGAGCGGTTACGGCTGTGCGTGCGTCTTACCTCAGTCAGTGAGGACAATTCCTTTTATAAATATAGATTGCTATTCTCAATTGTTATAATTCTAAATATTTACAGATATCAAGAAGTCCTACGTAGACGTCCTCAACCCGGGTGGTGCTCGCCTCGACGCGGCCGCGCCCCCCGCACCCCTCGCGCCCCTGGCTCCTATGGTGCCCCCCGATAATTACTTCATACCGGCACCTTTGCCTGACCAGGTAAGGAAGTGTCCAGATATAGAGTGGGGAATCAAAACTTATAGTTGGAAAATAATAATTTTGGTTTGATAATTGTGAGTTCTGAGTTCGATTCTAAGTTGTAAGGACAGAGATAGATCTATGTAGTTGTTGTAAATTGTATCAAAGTATTTAATCTCGTATGATTAATTATAAATAAGATATAAGAATAAAAGATCAATCGTGGTACAGGGGTTGTGCCCCTGTGCGACTGTAAAAGTGACAGGTTGGGGTTCGATTCCAACTCGAGGAAATGAAATATTTAATATTTTCATTTCTTCACTCTGGTAACGAGGCAAAGCGCGTCGTTAAGTTTTGCAACCCAAAACGCAATGACTACAGAATTCGGCGGAAAGTGGGGAGCGGAATTTCCTTAATGGGAAAGGGTGTTTAGGAGTACATTCCCTCTGTCTACAATACTATGAGCGGGATACTAAAAGCTAAAAAAAATTGAACTAACAACCATAGCATAGTATATGCTATGTAATAATATATTACATACATTCCTAATATCAACATATGTAAGGTTGTGCAAGTGTCCATCTCGTCCACTCCTGAAGCCTCCCCCCGCCCCTCCGATATCCCCACACCTCCCTACACGCCCTATCAGGTATAGAAATTAATATATATACAGTTCACGAGGCTTACGCTGAGCTTTGCTATTGAATGAGTGAATCGGCAACCGTAGAGCCTGAAAAAACTGTTCAAAATAAAGTTTATTATTAAAGGTCAATAAAGGAATATACATTTTTTTCTACACTGGACAGAGTTCTAGGTCATCCTCATACTAATTTTCATTAATAATTCATCTTTCAACCGTTGTGACACGAAATAGGCGTGCTAAAATATTAAAAATTAAATGCGATGCTGCTATCACTATAAAGTTTTAGGCCGGTTGTAGAACAATACACCGGTTCTCACACTGTACAGGAACACTCACGCAAATGCAAGGCTCAGCTAATCCTCGTGGGCTGTGCCTATATCTTTTACAATGACTTTACTTTACTTAAATAACTTGAACACGCTATCAGGAAACCGATATGCCCAATGGCCATTAACAAGGTAAATTAAGGAAAAAACTAATTTTTATGTAACGTAATTATATATGTAGAGAACAAATTTATTAATTATATTAATGTTTGTACTAGTTGTTTTTTAAATAAGTTAAACAATTAATATATCACATAATTATATAAAATTTTAAAATATAACAAATATATTTTATACTTGTAGGTCTTCTTATATTCGTAAAAGAATCCTAAATGAGTTAACTTTTTCTGTGTTAATCTATATATATAAATTAATTTTTTTGTATTAATAACTATTCTAGGGTGGCATATACGATCCGTCGCAAGTGACAGCTACTGGAGAAGAATTCCGAAGCGGTATTTGAAGCACCGCACCCGCAGACCACACCAGATTAAACCAGACCACATCAGACCATGCTAGACATCATTAGACCAAACCAGACCAAACCAGACTACGCTGACTCGTATTAGACCAGACCAGACTAGACTAGAGCAGACAAGACCCGAGCTATTTTTGTTATATTATAACAGTTATTTTTTTATGCTTGATTTTATAATGTTATTTTGTAATTGTTGACTACATTCCTTATTACTTAAACTAAAATCGAATTAGACTACTTTCAATGAAATATTTTATTTATATATGTGTGTATGTAAGTGAATATCACGTTACAACTCTGATTCCTTTGTACTATATTTTATTTTATACTTGGTCTGTCTTTACACTTCTATACATTTCTTTGTGACAAAAAATAAAAAACAATAAAAAAAAATAGCAACACTGCTATTTTTAAGGCTCCGAGTAACTTATATACTATAAGTTATTATCGTGCCTATGGATATATATATATATCAGACTACCCACCCATTGGTTCACTGGTAATTTTACATCGATACTACGCCAGTTGTGGCGGGATCAAATAAAAGTGGGCAAATAAATTCTTATAAGTTTCGTGGTACGCTTATTTGATCAACATATTACTATGTGAAGAGGTATTTTGTCATGATTGTAGAAATGGACAGTTCTGGTGTATTATAATGTTATTTACTAATTACTAAAATGACGATCTCAAATCGCTTTTTATTGGTATTTTATGTAATGAATTTCATGTAAAGGTTTTATGAATTTCTATATATTTTTAAGATTTTTTTTCAAACGTCTCTTTTCTATAATTGTGATGAAATATTTATAACAAACAATACAAGTGTTGACAGATTCATATAGGAAGGGATATGTAATCTTTTTATATAAACAATTTAAAACCATTAGAAAATCGTTTATACTTCGTCATGGTGTCATTCACTTTCTTGTTAATTAATTTTTAATTGAAATAAAATTATTAATTGGATTTGAAATGTTAGAAGAGAAGTTTCATCATAAATTGTAATTTAATTTATTTTTTAGACTTCCGCAAATTAGGCAGAGAGTGGAGAATGGTTTGTCGTAACACTAGGTTCCCTTTGCCTATACAAGCGTGAAACTATTTTTTAGTCTTCTTTACTTTATAATAGCTTTGTGAAGGATAATGACAATTGGAATTTTATATTAATATAATATAATAATTTTAAGCAAATCTTGCGTTGGATGGAATTAAAACAAGATTTATAAAGAATTATATGATAAAATTTAATTTAATATAAAAATTGGACCTGAACATTCAGATATGTATAATAAATAGTTGTTTATTATAATATTTGCTCATTTATTATTTAGTAGGTGTTTGTTTATTATTTATAATCTATATATTGTATCTAGTGTTGCCACTTGCGAATGTTGTATTTATTAATGAAAAATAATACACAAATTCAAACTGGACCTGAATTAAGGTTATTTTATTGTCATTTATTTTTATCCGAAAATGCTGGTAAAATATCGTAGTGGCAACACTATTTACTAAATTAAATATAATTAAAATTTGTAATTGAAATGAAAATTGGTATTATTATTATTACAATAAAAATTTTAAATTTCACTAAACAATTTCTCCGCTTTATTCTTAGTCATTCTCTCCTTCAAATTACGGTACAATAATTCTTCTCAATATAAGCATAGACAATAAACTGACCGTAGAACTTTACTTTTTCTTCATACAGTATCCATGTAAAAATAATATTAATAACATTGTGTACAGAAATGGTGATTTATATGTAAGGGAGTGACCTCGAATGAGCAGTGTGGAGGAAAGAGTAGGGGAAGGAGCGGGAGGTATGGAGGGTTCGCGTTGTATAAACTATAGGTAGAGTATCTGTATATTTGACTGCGGGCGCGTCCATGCTGTGTATTCCGAAATGTATTATAATTCATTGTATGGAAATTATTTAAATAAATTGTTTATGTTAATGCTTATAGTTGTTGTTTTATTGTCATATCTCCCGTAAACATATTCCACTATTTGATAGTGAAAAAATAGACATACATTGAACCCGCGCATCTTTAAACTGTCCAATGCCTCTTAAAATATTTTTCTTTAAATGTGCAATACACTTTAAATCGTACCTATGTATAAACTTACATTCAATACAACATATTAGTATGTATATAAGTAATATAGAAAACTTTTTGAATGTTTCTACAGCTTAAAACTAAAGGTTTATGTTGGAACTGAACCGACTTATATCGAAGCCGACCGATACCGATATATAAGGAGTTTCAGGCCAAACTTATGATATCACTGACTTTATAAAATCAAACATTACTACAATAGAGTTCGATAAGTGAAATAAAAACGCAATATTACACAACAAATATACTTCATTAATAAATAATAAAATCAACACCCAAAATTGCGATTATTACAAAAAGAAATATTACAAAGAAATGGACAACAGAACCACCATCACAATAATCAAACAATTCCTTAACTAAGATTGTCCCTTGTATGCCTTCATCAATATATATATTTCCATCAGTCCTCTACCTCGCCGAGGGCGCCGCCCTGCTGCGCTGCCGTCACCAGCTGCAGCACCGCCACGCCGACGGTGCCCGCCACGAACACCGCCATCAGCACCGAACACGTTATTAAACCCTTTGTCATGGCCATTGTAATATCAAATATTAATATTATATTTACAGTTATATAAGAATATTATAATAAATTGTTTGTATTTAAAGTACTAAGTCTTCTGCTGACATTTTTGTGACAATTGCAAAGTGAAATGTTTTATGCAATCTTCTTTTAAAAATGAGCATGTTTTGTATCATAGATAAAATTATATATAAAATGTAAAATAAATAATATGAATAAATAGATAGTATGAAGTATGCTGATTTATTATTAATAAAAATCTAATATACATCTGTCAGAATGAATCTAATATACATCTTCAGAAATATATTGAACGTAAACAGAAATAAGAAAACTAATCAGAATTAACAACAGAATCAACCCAATCTCTCACTGCCGCTATGTTCACATACAAAACTGGATCACAAGAAATTCCACAATTAGGATTATCACTCATCAATCCTAACAGGAGTCCGCGGTACACTAGTGGAGCCCCGGCGCAGTAATTACACGGGGTCCGAAGATTATCTAGGACTCCAGCACATATAGGTGCTTTGCCGCAGGATCCATGAGAAATAGCCTGTCCCCTAAGTAGGTGTCGAGGGGTCCATGTGTTATTTGTGGAGGGGCAGTGCTTTGATGGGAGTTTGTGCACTTTTACATGATCAATTTTACGTGTTAGAGGATCTTTATCCAGGCTCCTGAAATGCGTTTTTAAAAGTTAAATAATGATATACTTTTAATTAAATATGAATTGGATTCAAAGTAAGCAATATATAAAACAAGCATCACTGTAACATAAAACAGTTATATTTATAATGCAACATAAAATTATTAATAGTTTTATATATGGTATTATTATTAATAATTTTATATATGGTTATATACAAAATCGAAGTTCTTGCACATGAAAATAATAACTCATTTAAATTTTCAGTATTTTTACAAAAGCACGTACTTATGGCCGTCATGGCGCAGCGGTACTAGGGTGTGAGTAAGGCGACGGTTGTGGGATCGATCCTCACTCTAGGAAATGATATTTATAATATTTATTATCATAATATTTATTTACATTTATATTTTCATTTCTTCGCCCTGGTGTCGATGCAAAGAACGCCGTTGAGTTCCGCCAATCAACACGTAATGCTTCCAAAATTCCGCGGAATGTGGGGAACACAGTATCTTTACACTAGGTTCCCTCTGCCTAATTCCTGCTGTGTGCGGGATACAGCGTGGAGCTCGTTTGATATATAAATATAAATTACCTAAACCTCCCAAACCCATAAAGCTGCATTTTCTCTCCAATAGTGATGGACATAACATCAATTAAAGAAGCCAAAGCTATAAGTTTACTTTCGTTTATAACAATATCCCCCTCAGATTTAATTGCAGCTAAATCATAATTTTTATTGGCTCCTTCATATTGAGGATGAACCATTACATCCGATATTGCATGAAATTTTCTAGCATTGCCCATTCCGAGGCCTTCCATCATAACAAAGGAATCTAAAGAATCCAACTCTTCTATAGCTTCTATGCAAGTTGCTGCAGTCAATGTCCATTTGGTTGAAACTATTGTAAGTATACAACCAAACGTAATATGTTGAGGAGGCTTGTACTTGACGAGGGCAATCAAAAATTCAACTTTTTCACTTAAAATCTCACCACCTAAAAACTTTTCCTCAGATACTGTTGTTTTTGTTGAGGTTTCAGTTTGAGTAGATTCAAAGTAATGTGTTGTTGCTTTAGTTTTCTGGGATGGATCCCATGTACACTTGACATTCTCTGGAAGGGGAGTTGTCATTGGACTGTGTGTTTCAGAATATGTCATTTTTTTCCCATCTGTATGTGTAGTCTCGTATAAATCAGTTGTTACATGTACTTTTAATAATTTTTCTTGATTTTTACTACAGGCCAGAAAATGAAGTGTCAAAAAAGTAAGAATGGCAATTAAAATTATAAGAAATATCAATTGTATGAGAGCTAAAGAACCTTCCAGTTTTGTAAATGATTTGCACCATCCTTTAAACTCTTTGCAAAAAACATTACACATTATATATATTAGACATTATTGATATTTTCAAAATGCACACATGACAGGTCGAGGCCATCTAGATTATGCCACACTATTAAAAAATTATATTGAATCTGAAACATTTATTAATATATCCTACATTTACATAAATCATATCTCATTTTACTAGATTCTTTATTCTAGTATAATTGGTTTTATAAATGGCCTATCTCTACAGCCAAACCTCAATTGACCTGACTCCTTCTGTCCCCCGAATCCCCCACCAAGCCTGCGGGGCTTCCATCCTTCTAGACGTCTTTCAGCCTCCCTTTCAACAATTATTTCACTACCGTCAATAAATTCTTGATGCATAGCTATCAGAGCATGGTCCATACTGGAAAAAGTTTCATATTCGACAAACGCATATTTCTTAGACTTGCCTGTAACTATATCTCTCACCAAACGGCAGTTTAATACTTTTCCATATTTTGAAAATTCTGTATAAACTGTATCCTAGAAGGAATATGTTTGCAATTAAAAATTAATATCCTCAAAATTATTTTCTTCGTTAAAATAAAAGAGGTGTATACCTACTTGTGTCGTTCTCGGATTGAGTCTACCAATAAATAGGGTATGATACGAGTCACCTTTCACTTTCTTATTTGGAAAGTATTTTGAAGATAACGCCCTTATGATAGCCCTATCGTGTGGTTCAGTATCAGTGCCTAGAAAATACAAAAAAAGACATTTTACCTTTGTTATAAGTTAAGATCATAAATTAAACGTGTACGACGTATTTTGCTGTAGAATCTATTACTAACTCACCGTCTATCGACCCAACCTTAATAGGATCGTACACATCTGTGGCATATTTTTCAAAATCATCGTCTCGTCTCATTTTTGGAACTTTTATTGTAAGAAAACCAATAACAAATAATTATAGAAGTATTTTCTGTTTATTTACTAATAAGGCTATCAAGTGTCAATGTCAAATGACATCCGCTAGTTAGGGTGGTACATAAGCAAAGCAAAATATCGATATTTTTAAGTAACCACCGACCAGTTTTGAGTAGGCATTTCGATGTATTGCTTTCTTAGTTATAATTATTCTGTAACTGAGCATACTTACATATTATATGCAAGTAATATAAATTAAGTATATTTTATATGACTTCAATAAGACATTAATTTAGGAAATTGTTTATAATATAAAGTATATATAAAATGAAATTATTAGCATTTATTAATTTTTATAATTATCATTTAATCAATGTCTCAGAATGAAATTCCAATTAAAATGTAGTTATAATAATCTGCAAATACTGAGAAAAGTAAGTGAAAATCAAAATATACAAATATATGTAATGGTTTATTGTTATTGCAATTTGCTCGACACAGGTATACCTGGCCACCACTGGCACAAACGCTGAGTATATGTAATATGTATTAATGCAAGCGACAAAATAACATAAAAACCAAATGTAATTAAGAAGCCGCAATGTTTCACTATCTACTATGATGACTGAATAAAAAATATTTTTCAATATAATCCTTGTCGATCACATGTGCACAGCTATTTTACATGAATCTGTAACTGTTTTTATTGAAAACACATTGAATTATAGTACAATTTAAAATATACATAGGATGTTAGCATACAATATATTTAAAAAAATACCATAGAAATGGTAAGTATTTACAAAAACAATATTAGTTTGTACCTGCTGGATGATACTACTATTTAGTTTATTTTAATTTTATTAATATTTCATTATTGTATTGAGTAACTAGTAAATAAATTTAAAAAAATATATATATAATGATTTGTGCAAAAAATTACTAAGTGCAGTTACAATGTGCTTATGATTCCTCCTAATGATATATAACTAATACATAACTGATATATTACTGATACATTATGTGTTTTAAATTTTTATTTCAGAGTATAATTTTTTATACTAAAAGGATTTCAGGATTAATTCAGTATAAAAAACTATGGTAGCATGTTAGTGTTAATTGCTTTACAATTATTATTATTTAGTGCACTCAGCCATTCACACACCAATTAATGGAATTAAATAAAGAAATTTTTTTTTTTTTACTAAATGCAATGCAAAAAGATTATTGTTATGAAATCTTTTCTGAATTAATACAAGGATGTATGTATATTTGCAGTTTACAGCTAGTGTGCATGTGCAATCACAAAATAAATTTAAGATATTTTTGTGAGAGCAGTTGTTTGTCTAAGAAATTGTCAAATTTATGAAAAATAGCTGCCCATGATGATGTTTTTTGTGGAGGCCATGAAATTATTAGATATAATTTCTATATATAAATTAATACATAAAGTAATGGAATTTTTGTAACATATTTTACGATACATTTTAATGTTTAACTCTCCTCACTGTGTCACAGTATAAGTTCCAAGCACAGCCTGGACCTCCTTAGTTCAGAGAAGGTGACTGGCCTTCATCCCACACCACGTCAATACTAGGCCACTTGGTCTGTAAGCAAGTCAACATAGGGTCAGTGGTAGCAGCGCGCATGGGGCACTCCAGCAGCGCCGCGCGGCCTGTTGCATATGTCACCCGACCTCCAGGGTTGCTGCGCGACAGCCCATTGTAATGATGCAGTGTGAATGTGTCAGGTGCACCTCGCTCACAACCAGGGAAGAACTCGTCCATGAAAGCACTCAATAATATTATTCCTAAGTTCTCAGAATCCAGCTTTCTCCTCATAAGTTCCACATATTCTGGCTCACTGACCAGATCAGCAGCACACAGGACATCCTGCAGTGCTGCTGATGGGATGAAATTGTTTCCTTCAGGGTCAAAAGATCTAAATATACGCTCTGCTGATTCTCCCACTGTTTCTGGTGCCGCCAGTCGCCTTTCAAATGAAAATAGAACTGTCAGATGTGTTTCTGATGCCAACACCCAAACAGGATGCTTAGGGTTTTTATAGAAGGAGCCCACTGTGCAGTATTGCATGTGTTCCATGATAGTGAGGAATCCTATGTCATTTTGTCTCTCAATACCCCTCAAACGCAACCCACCAACCACCTGATCATGATCCCAAACGTGTGCAACCGCTCTACCTGTGAGCATCAAGTTGATAAGTCCCTGAGAACCATATCCATATGTAGAATGTATGAGGGGGTCAGACAGTTCTGACAGCTCAGCTTCAACAGTACTCACTCCTTTGCTTAGAATGACACTATATAACAATAGTAGAACACCATACTTGTCCTTCAAAATGCGAATGTTCCTTGTGTAGAATGCTTCAACTTCTGACAATGTTTGAAATGAGTGCACTTCAATCCTTCTATGAAAGTGATTAATAGCATCACAAGATTGTTCCTCTGCACTAACATTGAGGCTGGTGCTGGTCTCTGCCTCTGTATCATTCTTGCGATAAACAGCAACATTGTACTTAGAAGCTAAACACTGACTTAAAATAGTACACACAGCCCTAACAAGTAAGGAATTGCACTTTTCCGATGTCAAATCTTGAAGACTATGTCCAGGTGTCTCGGACAGGAGGATCTTGAGGAGGAATCCCTGCACTGGAGCGATGGCGGCACACGGCCCGCCTTCCTGTTGTATGAGTGCGCTGGGCTCATCAGAATTAAACTGGAAGCCTTGGGCCCATCGGCGAAATACGTCCTCTTTCACGTGGTCGCCCCAAAGTAATCGTCTGGTGCTGCACAGCTCGCGCTCCAACGACGCAGTGCCAGCGCTCATGTTGTCTCTATTTTCTAAAGCTACGCTCGAACTACTCGTTTCGTTATCGTTCGAACCGTTCAGCATTGGCCCGTAAACTACGCCACCTACAATGACATTACAAGATAAATAAACATGGACACAAGTGGTCATACCAGCTTCCTATTAATAAAATTATTTCAACCATATCTACTACTACAAAAAGAACATAACCACGTAGTTATCAGTTAAATACTTACTAAAAATGCGAAGGTCATAGTAACTCTCAACATTTGTTTACGATATATCTCTTTAAAAATATGTTATCATCATCCGAATCACATTTATTGGCATTATAAATCGCCCACAAATCTTTATTTAAAAACTTTTCGTGTAGAAAAAGAAAAGAAAAGCTTACGACATATAGGCTGCCATTTTTTAAGAAAAATAGCAACATTTGCTTTCATGTCATTCCGTTCCTGTTTATATTCACGCCTAAAATATTTATTGTTCTAGTCTAGATATGTGTGTCTATTATTATTATTTATTTAATAATCGCAAATATTATATGAATATGGGAAAAAAAGAAACAAAATGTTATATTATTACATTTTTAACATGATTGCCGATGTGATCTAGAAAGAAAAGATCTAGAAAAGTAATAAATTTAAGTTTACTTAATTTTAATAATTAACAGTGATTTTATTAATTTCTACTATAATATTAAAATTGCTATATTGTATCATTTATAAAAGATGAATTACTTTAGTTGGTTGGCAACACACATCATTTTAATTCGTTTCAAAAAAATTGTTCTAATACCAGTTTTAAGGATTGGGCGTAAAAGCTCCTTTAATTTGTCAGCTCCTAGCTGCTTCGTAAGTTGCTCGGTGACCGATGAACTAAAAACAAATGATCTGCCTTTCATTGCTGGCAGATCATTCACTTGCTTGAATATAGCTCCTGCTGCATGTTGCGACAAGAATAATAAATATATTTAACTCAACTTTCTAAAAATAGTATCCTATTTTTAGAAAGTTGAGTTAAATCCATATTCATAAAATATATCTCTTAATGCTGTGTTTAGGTAATGATTAATATACATTATACACAATTGTTTCACATTTTTATTAAGTTTTAAAAATAATCAACTATGACTCTACTTTTGGTACATATTGATATAAAGAAATTTTACAACATTATATATTACTATGTAGTTGGACTGGATCTTTACACGTTCAGCTGCTTCACAGATCGTAAGGAACTATGGAGCGGCCAATAAGCGTTTGCACCTGAACGTGGACGCTCCATAGTTTCTTTACGAACTATAGAGCGGCCAATCAGTGAACTAGTTCGTATAGTTCATCTGTGGGAGCGCTCTTTCGAATTAGTTCGTTCGCGAACTATACGAGACTCAGTGTTGCCAACCCTACTGTTTTAACAGTAGATCTACTGTTTTTTTACCATTTATCTCTGTTTTCTGTTTTAGTCCTCATATCTAGTGTTTTTTGAAATGCGTAAAAATCATTATGATTGTAGGTCAACAGGAACTTTACTGATTAAAGTTGACAAACATGTATAAGTTTGCACTCATTTCATACCTTCGTTTGTATTGAAAATTTTCACTTTTAGTCAAATTTCATAATTACCACAGTACCATAAAGAGTTTGCACGGTGAATTTCATACAAAATGCAGTAAAAACTATAATTGCTCGTATTTTTAGATTCGGTTGGCTTGTCATTTTCTGAACTCAAAGAGACCGAAAGAGAAAATTTTATTTGATATTATTTTCAGCTTAACATATCCGATACTCGATCTTGAAATAGGCAATATAGAGAGACATAAAAACAGACGAACAACGAAATAATATAAGGTTTAAGTTTTTTTTGTACGTAACTCTAAAAAATTTACTACGTGAACGTTGAAAGCCTCGAAAATGAAAATGTTGATAAAATTAATTATTTTAATAAAATTTATAGCATTTTGGTTAGATATTTGCATTTTAACTTGATTTTCTTTATAAATATGAGAGTATTTGTATTATTTTTAATGAATTTCTTGTATTTTACTGTTTTCTACTATTTTTTTAAGTTCCCTATGCTGTTTTTTGCCTTCCCGAGGTTGGCAACACACTGATACTCTCGTCGAGACTACTATACCTTATACCAGTTTTATTCAAGCAACCATGGGCGTTGGACGGTGATGTCCATTTTAAGTTTTTATTTTCGTGACATTCTTCAGTTATTTAGTTTATTTATAATCATTTATATATATTTATTTAAAGTGAAAAATGAGTTTATTATCTTTTAGTGGCAATTGAATTTTGATGATATAGTTACGTGTGTTCTGTTTATTATTTCAACATAATGAAGGTGGATCTGAGCGTTTGGAGGCGACGCGCAAAGCTTAATTTCACAGGTGAGTTTTGAATTTGTTTTTCAATTACGAATCTCTTAACTTCAAATGAAATATTAAAGTATAAAATAATTCACAAAAGTTAACAGCTTTCATTACAACAATTAGAACAATCGTGAAAGGTAAAACACTCACACCAGTGCAGAGAAATCAGTTACAATATGTTGTATAAAACTCACATACAATTTATGTGTGTATAAATAAGAATATCAAGTAGACTATAATTCTATTGTGATGCATAAAATATATATTCCGTTATTAAATTAAATAAAATAAAGTTCTATGTAATATATTTTTTGAAAATATGCAGATAGCTATAGTGATAGTTTTTTATTTAATTTGCTGCTGGATCAGCCTTAAGTAGATTTCAATAATATATTTATTGAGTTATGCAATTTAAATGGTCTATAATTTCAATTTCATGTCTATTTAAACTGTATATATTCAATTTTATAACTATGGATATTGTATGGCACAGTGGGATAAAATCTGCTTTTGTGCATTCAATTCTCTCTCAGAGTAATTAATTATATTTATTTCCCCACCTTGTTAGTCAAGCCCGAATATTTGGTTGCAGAACCAAGGCAGGCAGCTGCCTATCCCACTAAGCAGAATACAGTTTAAAGCTAAAACAATTAAAAATTATATTTTTATATGAAGTATGCTCAATGAACACAATAATATTATACTCCATCTAATTAGCCAACAAAAAAGTATAGTATAATTAAAAAAGTGTATTATTATTATTTATTTAAAATAATTAAAAAATATTGTTGATCTGTTGTCTCTAAATGTTGATATTTATTTTTATAATTGGTGGTTCCTCTTTTTTATTTAATACCCTGCATATGCTACCCCTTCTAAGAGAATGTTCATTACAGCAACTTAGGGCAGGATTGTTTTGTTTTTTTCACACAGAGGTAGTACTAGCCATGGGTGTATCTAATGTACATTCTATTGTTAAATAATTTGAACCAGAATTGGGAAACAAAGGAAAAAAATACTAAATAATGTTACCCAACAAACAATGTTTGAAAATTTGGGCAAAAGGTGTGTAAAAAGCTCCTTAATACTATCGACATGGGATAGAGGTAAATTAAAAAAACAGAAACATAATCATAACAGAACATTATATATTTTTTTTATTTTATAACCCTAATGAGATCACTTTGTTGTCCATCTGTCTGTCAACAGCCTTTATCTCAGGAATGCTTGAAGATATAGATTTGAAATTCGATTTATTGACCCCTGATTTCCTGAAAACAAAAAAATATTTATACTTTTGTTTAAAAAAACATGGATATTTATATCGCAATATACACCTATTTCAACAATATAAATGGGAATCATAATTCAAAGGGTACTTCTGGTTGACATAGAATTATGAAATTTGGCAGCTAGTATCTACAGGTAGTACTAGTCCAGGAAAAAATCAGAAAACTATAGATTTGTGGTTAAATCCTAATAATAATAGAAGGGAGGCAAAATTTAGTATTAAAGCTGCTAATTCAAATGAGGTATCAGATGAAAGGGCTCTGACTAAACGGATTTCGTATACCGACCCAGTATGGGGCAAAATAAAAAAACCGATTTAAGCACCCCTTGGCTTGTAAGCTCAAATTTTTATGTTTTCAGAAAAAACAAATATTTCTTAAGTGTGGGACAGCACTTTAGAAATGTTAAAAAAAGCTATTACATGATGACAGTTGTATGTAAAACACATGTGAATGCGAGGAAAAGTGAAATTCTCTGTTTAGTAATTTGGAGGTCAGCGTCACAAGTGCCCTATTGTCACATTGTGTATGTACCTGTTGAAATGTCACCGAAATGTCCGTTGCTTAAAGAGGCCTCGGTATCGGTGCGTCATTGGAAAGCATTTTGTTTTTTTTTAGTAAGGGACACTAAGAGAAGGTTTTTTGAAATTTCTACGGTTACTAGAAAAACTGTATTTTCTATTTTGCGAATACGCAAACAAAGTCGCGGGCGACGACGAGTGTACAGAGCTAACATACATATGTTTGCAATATAAATAATACACGAAAAAGCTTTCTTATAACTTACAAGGAGGTACAAAATTTTATATGAAAATAAATTTAAAGTAAGTTCATTTAACTATAAACTTTGTAAATGTACTCTAAAAACCTAAGTTCGTAGAATTGTAAACCTATTATTAAGTAATGTCTTAATTGAATAAAAAATAAAGTAAATTATAATTGACCGTGCGCTTTCGGAGTCCACGGTCATTAGTCGTACAGATTACATTTTTATGTGAGAAAAACCCAAGAAAATATTTTTAAATCGTCACTTTAGCAGGTAAAAATGAAATAATCTACAGAAATTTAGTACAAAAAACAAGGTTTAACGATTGCGTGCATGTTCCTTATATACTACGAGCTATGACTAATACTTGACTTGAAAAGTAATATAATTAATGTATAGAGGGTTAAATTATAATTTATAATACTATATTTTAAGGACCAGCTAGTCCAGCAGTCGGATGTGCTTTTGTTGTTTGGTTTTTCCATATTTAGAGAAAGGGTCGTTTTTCTTTGCTTTACTTCGCTAAATTGCAGTACATGCATGGAGAGAAGATAAATAATAATATATATTTAGTCAGTCAAATGTCGTGATGTCACTGAAGTATTTAATTTACTCGTTCAGAAAGAGCCCTAAATGTTAAATTATTGATTTGGGTAAGGATTTTTAATAGTATTTGTAAGATAACTGTAATGATTGCATATTACAAAACATACCCAAATCGAATCGAATAATCGAATATCGAAAACGAATCCAAAATCATTAATCGAATAAATGAATCGTTCCGCGTAATTACAATAAGTGACACGTATCACTCAGGAACAACAGTACACACCAGATACCTTCCAATCAGGGCTTCCGCCTACAAGCAACTGTGCCCGTTTGACACAATTCCAATGATTTTACTTTTAAAAAAAATACGTAAAAGTTTGAGAAACAGAATTTTTTGGCTTACATCTTGTCTTTTGCGATAATAAATCGAGTTATAGAGATAATATTACTAAAATTATAAACCTGAAGATCATGTATAGTTGAAGGCGATCAGGAACTACTGAGTTGAATTGAGAATTTCTTTTTGTGTAAGATACTTCATTTATCGAAGAAAGCTTTACTTAGGCTATAAAAATAAGTAAAATCTATATAAATTATAGTTTAATGTATAACAATTGTTTACCATATATTTTTAAGCACATAGCAGGCAGAGGGAGTCTGGGACCCTAGTGTTAAAACACTGCCGTTCCCCAGTTTTCGGCTAATTCTGGAGAAAATAATTTCTTTTACTTATTTCCCGTTACGTGGGTAACACATGCACCACAAACAATGGCACTCATGGCAGGTGTTTTAAATGTTGAATTCATTAGTATAGTAGTTGAATAAGGGTAAAGTAAGTGGGCAGGTGGCAGGTGGGTGCACCCGCCCGCGCCCGGTGCGCTGGTGTGTGACTGGTGACGCACGACGCCTCGACCTTCCTCTGTAAACAGCTTTTTACCACATTTCTAAGTTTTCTACACTGACCTTTGACTTTCAGCTGTAATCTTATATTGATAGTATTAATATACAAATACATATGCACAGATTGTAAGTCTTCGTGCTTCAACTTGATTCAGTTTGTGTTGCTTAACTATCGATAGTTTTAATCTAAAAAAGACCATGCGATCGATACAACGATCGATAGTTCGATCGATAGATAGATAGTTATCGATAATTTAGAAGAATACAATACAATCGGGTAGGTGCAATACTATAGATACTATCTATATAGTATAGTATCGTATCTCCTAATCAGAAAAAAATCAATACAATCGATAGTATCGATAATTTTGAATGTCTAGGAAACAATAATATCGATACCATCGATTGTTTTGGACTATCGATTGTATGCTAATTCGCGATAGTATTGAGTATGATTCTTAAGCATAGTACCAAGATGAACGCGTTACATTTCTTTTGTTTGATATTTTGGTGAAAAGAAGAAATCCTTAATATGTTTCTAATACTAAGTATGATGTATCGATACTGTCGATACTATCGTTTCCTAGAAATTCTATAGTATTGATACTATCGATACCTTTCTGACAGGGAGATACGATACTATCAATAATATCGATAGTATTGCATTTGTCCGATAATATTGTATCCTTTTGAACTAACTATTTAATCGATACTATCGATTATAATATCGCTAGTGCACTATCGATCGGCAATACTAGATTCAGTCATGTGATTCATTTGGAGCAGTGATGGCGTGTAATTTGGTTATTTTGACAGTTCATTAACACTACAGATTACCTTCTTGTCTTCGAAACGTTAGATTATGCATTGTCTTTGAATTTACTAATTTAGCATTTGAAACGAATGAAACCAAATAAAACATAGCTTTTAGTGCTACAAAGACGTAACTACATCAAAAAACATATTCAATATGAAAATATGTATGCGGCCAGACTTATTATAAACTTAAATTGGGTATTCTGGAATATGTTATTTTAAAAAGAGCAAAAACATAATTGTTTTACCAAATTAACGAGGGTCTATGATATACCACAGAGGGTAAAAAAGATTTAAATTGTTATTCCACACTTAGAGAAGAATAACTAACGCTTATCGTTCGGCCGTCGCGTCGTATCGGTCCGGTAATGACACGCCTCGTTACTCCACAATGGACCTGGTTTCAGCGGCCGATACTGTGCGTAATACATTTCTACATCATTATTAGTATATTATATCCATTTTATATAATGCCATTGTCTTATTTCGCCAGGGGAATAGAATGTCTTGGATAATTTATTAATTAGTTGCGTCGGGATAGGCAGAGGAAACATAGTGTTAGGACACTCCGAGACACTGGTGTGTTGAGCTCAATATCTACTCGGTAACTTTCGTTTTGTAACTGTATTCACGTCCCGCTCTGGTCAGATAAACCCAATCGGATAGATTTTTTTTTATTTTCATTTGTAGATATCCAATGTTTAGACGTATTGATATATATTTTTTTATTACAACTTGACTGTAATATCCTAATAAAAAAATGAATAAAAAATCGTGTACTTTTATTATAAAATGAACATATTAAAAATAATTATTTTGATTAAGCGATAAACATAAAATGTTTATTGCTTTTTCTATCGATTGACCTGGCATTGGTGGCGTAGATAATCTAGATTACGATCATTTTTTACACCTAAAACTGCAATGGGTTCTAGAAATTACTAAAAAACAATATGAATTGCCAGAAACTAGAACAGGTAGTTACCCTTGTTGAGTGCAGTTTTACATGGTTTTGTCCTTATTGCTTTTAAAAAGGTAAGATATTTATCTGATTTCTCTCAAAGTTTTTACATTTTAAAGTTTAACACGTGAGGACCTCGCCTCATACTTGAGACGATGTGTTAAGAGCAGAAATATTGATAAAACTTTTTATCCAAATTTATTTTTTTTATAGATATTTTCTACCTGTTTTGGGTATTTTAAAAAAATATTATGCAATTAAGTCATTTGGGGAAATGGTGGAAACGCGGTGGTCACGTGTTACGACACCTGCTTGAGGGAACGAGTTGTATTCATATACCTACTGCTTAGAATATCTGCTATCCGGTGAAAAGAGTGAAGCTGCTTTGTTTGTATATTTAAAAAATATATATAAAAAATACGAGGGGTTTTGTTTCCTTTTTTCAAGAATAAGAAGATCAGAGAAGATAATTATGCATGTATAGATGGCTTAGTCGCATGACACTTCAATATAAGCAACGTTTACTAACATGATATGCTTAGCAAACTAAAACAATAACGTTAGGTAATTGTATATCCTTACGTCACCAATTATATCGTATTCCTGTGATTTATGTATGGGTCATTGTGCGTCTCGTCTTCCAATTGCATACATATTTGGAATAAGACTTAGGTTAGAAGTTATTTTTTTTTAGTTTCTTGCTGTGTGCGGGATTAACACATAAATAAGTATAGGATTTTCGCTTCGCTCCGCTCCCAATATTGAACTATTAAATAGGAATTATAGGGTAGATGGCGGACACTAACGGCTTGTTTTTTTTAACCAAATAAGCGAAACTAATTAAGTAAGCTACTATATGCGCGCAAGTAAAATCTGCAGACAGCGTATTGACTGTTGAATCAGTCGAGTTGTTCTTCTAAAATATAACTAAAATAACGGTACGGTGCCTGACTAGATTTTCTCTATATAGGATTTACACTAATTATGCGTAGATATAAACAGTACCGGTGCACGGCGGTGAGATGATATCTGTAGCGACCCGGCGCGTTAATTAACCAGTTTCTAACGTCGCGGTGTGTTCACACGCGTTGCGTTTTGTTTTCTGCGCCCAATCATATTTTTTACAGTTATTATTCATACTCACATTTGTGCCGCTTTTTTGAAGTGAAATAAATCGTTTTTTGTATTACAACGATAAAAATTGGTCCAAGAGTTTGGTGATAATAGCTCTCTAAGAGCATATTTTATGATACTTATGAGGTTTTTTTTACTAAATCAATTGAGGTATATTTTAAGTTAGCTGAAGATACATTTTAATGATGGAACCCGCGCCTTTTGTTTACCTACTGTCCAAGCGCAACTAATACATACGCTCTCATCAAGCTATGTCAAATTTTGTTTTAATTAAGTATCCTTGTGATTTTTACTCGCACACTCGAGGAAGTGAAATATTTATTTACGTTTATATTTCCATTTCTTCGCTCTGGTGTCGAGGCAAAGTGCGGCGTTGAGTTCTGCCACTCGACAGGCAATGCCTCCAGAATTCGGTAAAAGTGGAGAACGGAGTGTCTTAACACTAGGTGTCAGGTGGCCCTCTGTGTCATTTTTTAGCTTTATTAACCTTATTTCTCTTTTAGTAAAAGGTGTGCATATAATAGATTAAATAGAAATAAAAAAATTCGTAAAAATGTGAGAAACAGTTTTTTTTTGTTTACATTTTGTCTCATGCCATAATGAATCGAGTATAGATCATTTGAACGCGCGGAATTGTGTTTCGGGGATTGTGAAGCCTGCGGTGACGCGGCACCGTTCACCACCGTTATTCTTATATTGTATGGTCATCTCGAGCTTTCGCTTCAGTAACTGCTTCTAAAACCATTTCTTTGGAACCATACCCTAACATAATAAAAATATTTTGTCTGTACATTTAATGTTTTTTACTGAAATGGATAGAGGGATACTTAAAAAGAATAATAGAAAGCAAAAATATATATTTTAAATTTCTTGTCTGTCTGTATGATCACGCTAATCTTCGAAAGTACTGAACCGATTTACTTAAAACTTTCACCAATTGCTTTGTTTTAACTCAACTTAACATCTAAAGGTTGTTTCATCAAAATCGGTTCATTAAAAAAAGTTATCGTCATTTAAATGAACACAAGGCATGAGTTTGCCTGCAAATATAAAGCAATCCATATTTATACTTATAATAAATCTGTATTTGTTTGTGATAAATCTGTATTATTAACCGACTTTTAAAACAAGGAGGAGGTTCCCAATTAAATATTTCCGATTCGATATTCGATTTGATTTAGGAATTTTTTGTATTATGCAATCATTACAGTTATTTTACAAAGAATATTATAAATCCTTACAAATCAATAACATTACATTTAAGGTTGTTTCTGAACGAGTAAAATAAATTAGTCATTGACATCAACACATTTCATACGTCAATATACAGGGTGGAATTGTCAGCACCACTTTAAATGAAACCACAGTTTTAACTACTCTATAAAAGCCTAATATAATTCAGAAAAAAAATAATTCCCAAAAATAAAAAGTTATTTTTTTCAAACGAAATAAATAATAAAATTATCGTTCNGAAAAAATAACTTTTTCATTTTTGGGAATTATTTTTTTTCTGAATTATATTAGGCTTTTATAGAGTAGTTAAAACTGTGGTTTCATTTAAAGTGGTGCCGTCAATTCCACCCTGTATATTTTAAATTTCTTGTCTGTCTGTATGATAACGCTAATCTTCGAAAGTACTGAACCGATTTACTTAAAACTTTCCCCAATTGCTTTGTTTTAACTCAACTTAACATCTAAAGGTAGTTTCATCAAAATCGGTTCATTAAAAAAAGTTATCGTCATTTAAATGAACTCAAGGCATGAGTTTGCCTGCAAATATAAAGCAATCCATATCTATACTTATACTTATAATAAATCTGTATTTGTTTGGGATAAATCTGTATTATTAACCGACTTTTAAAACAAGGAGGAGGTTCTCAATTAAATATTTTCGATTTGATATTCGATTCATTTAATTATTATGAATTCGATATTCGATTATTCGATTTGATTTAGGCATGTTTTGCAATATGCAATCATTACAGTTATTTTACAAAGAATATTATAAATCCTTACTCAAATCAATAACAGGTGGTTTCTGAACGAGTAAAATAAATTAGTCATTGACATCAACACATTTCATACGTCAATACGGTCAATATATTACAATCAATTCTGTTTATTAAATGAATAATCATGTAGTTCAAGCGGGCGAAGCCGCTGGCAGGCCGCTAGTAAACAATAAAAACATAGATAAAAATAAACTTGAAATCTTAACAGTTTGTTTCTAATTTAATTCAATGTAACCAATACATGTATTTTCATTTACAAGGTCTTTGCGATATTTCTTTATCTAGTTTTTATCTTTATTTAGTAGGCAGGGTTCTCCTTACCTACTCTCTTACGCACGACAGTAGCAGTAATTTAGCACCCTACTCAACGTGTTATGTCTCGAAAATTACTGGGAAAGGAATGTCTTAACACCAGGTTCCCAGATTTCCTCTGCCTACCCTGCTACGTGGGTGATACAGTGGGAACCCAAAAAATACCTGAAAAAAAAACGAATAACATTTACTTCAATTGAAAACATAACTTCGACTTGGAACTAACGACCGCGCAGCAGGCAGGCCGAGCTCGACTCGTCTGCTCGCAGCCGCGCTATTACTCTATAGAACCGTAAAGGCTGTCTCGTTTTATTATTATTGTCCCTGTACAATTCCGGTACGGCGCGGCGTTTACCGCTAACTACGTTTTATTTACTTAGGTTGCTTACAAATAATCTTTCAAAATACTGAAAGATATTATATAATATCTTTCTTATTTAAAATACTTTTCAATGTTATTCTAATTCTATTGTTCTTAGATTTGAGCGTATTTTAGTCTTTCTCTAGAAATGAAGTATTCATCACAAAAATATTATTTCCATTGAAATTAGTAGTTCCTGAGTTTGGGCTTGACACAAAAGAAAAATCGAAACAGATGTACTTACTAAGCCATTAAATATAATTTGTGGAAATGGATGAATGAACGGTTTCTTGAGTCATTATCTCACCTGGTTGTTCAGGTTTTTGGGACGGTGGAGCGTGAGTCAGCCGCGTGACGTCACGTGCCCGTTATGCGCACGCGCACCTCGTACCAACACAAACTTACAAGTATCGTATAACTTATGTATTATAGGTTATGGAATCCCGTAACTTTAGCTGTGCATATCTAATGTTCTGTTATTCTGTTTATTTACTTTTTATTATGTAGTGTAAACGTTTAGATATAGATATTAGAGTCTAGGTTAAGTGACAAAGAAATCTTTCTTTAAATAACAGTAGCTTTAAGAATTATTCCTAACGGACTTACCTAGGAACATCTTGTCAAGACACTCCGTTCCCAACTTCCTTCCGAATTCTTGAGGCATGTATTTGGTGGCGGCATATTTAATATTTTCATTTTGTTAAAGTAACAAAATAAAAATATTAAATATTTCATTGACCCGAATGGAAATCGAACCTACGACCGTCACGCCACGATGGCTTACGATTTCATATGAGAAAAGTACTTCCTTTTACTTTATCAAATAATTTTACACCTAGATGTATTGTAATATAATATGTACATGACATTTAATATATAAGAAAAAAGCATATAAGCGTACGTAATATGACATACAGCCTTGGCCTCTTCCCACATGCAAAAAACGAACAATAATAAACTTCACATTTACAAATTACACAATCTACGAAACGCTTTGAACAACGTTACATACAAATATTGTATAGAAAATATAGTTAACTGGTTTTTATTTACACATTCGCGCGGGTTCTTCATTTTTTTTGTCACGTCCACGCTGTATCCTGCACACATAGCAATTCTGGCGGGAGATGCAGGAGACTACATCGAAACGATCGAAATTTCTCAATTTGGAAATGAATGGAATCATTTCAGCACAAATCTCATTTGTTCAATAGAGATAAGTGCGTACAAACTTCAATCAAAGGAACTGTTNTATAATATGTACATGACATTTAATATATAAGAAAAAAGCATATAAGCGTACGTAATATGACATACAGCCTTGGCCTCTTCCCACATGCAAAAAACGAACAATAATAAACTTCACATTTACAAATTACACAATCTACGAAACGCTTTGAACAACGTTACATACAAATATTGTATAGAAAATATAGTTAACTGGTTTTTATTTACACATTCGCGCGGGTTCTTCATTTTTTTTTTACGTCCACGCTGTATCCTGCACAATAGGGAACGTAGACACTTTCTAAGTAGCCGAAGTAATTCTGGCGGGAGATGCAGGAGACTACATCGAAAAGATCGAAATTTCTCAATCTGGAAATGAATGGAATCATTTCAGCACAAAAATCTCATTTGTTCAATAGAGATAAGTGCGTACAAACTCAATGAAAGGAACTGTTCAGCTTTGTGATATTAGTTGAAGAAATAAAAAGTTATTTTATTTATTTTGATAAGAATAAACTAAAGGTTTGACAGACACATATATACAGGAACAGTTTCCACCGCGGCTCCAAGTTAGTTAGTCATAATGGAAACTGGCCTTCATCACTTGGAGATAAGAGCGAGAGGCGTCTTCATTGTTGTTCTCAACAATGGGCGATTACCTGTACCGCAAGTGACGGTTGCCGTTGTGAGGCTGGTAAATTGTGCTACGGTTCACGGTATTAGCGTTTATTTGGGATTTAGAAATTGAAGTAAGTAACTCAAAACATAAAAAGAAACAAAAATTTGGACCAGTAAAGTTTTTTAGCTTCATGCTCTATCCGCAAATAGCCGAGTGTGCAAAACTATCCTAAAACTATCCTTTCTATACTATACAACTTAAATATAGTAATAAAATCCTTAGAAAATGTTCTTAGAACTGTTATTGTTATATTACAAAGCAGTATTTAAGACTATAACATAAAAGGAAACACATAAAAGGGCAATAATACTGCTGCTGTACTTATCGATTTTCCCCATAAATATTTTAACGTGTTTTAAAATGTTATTCATAAATTAAGGAAGTTTTTAATCTTTGGGTATAGGAAATTTGTAAAAATCTATACAGAAAAGCCAACAACAAACGAGTTAAGTTTTTTTATTAAAACTACTAAAAAACTCATAAAATTTCTAGTCAATCGATCAGAACTAAATAAGTTGTAGAAAGCCTATAAGCTAAATAAGTTTCGATATTGTTTGATAAGGACGGTAGTTGATTGGCTTGGAGTGTTGGTGATAAGAAACGTGGGTGTGGCTCGCTACATTCAAAAGTTTTATACCTTTAAGAAAGATTTTGGTAATACACTATACAAATCCAATATTTAATTGTAATTGAGAAGAAAGTAATTAATATTATGTTCCATTTCCTAATTATAGTTCCTTTTACATGTGGTTGATTGCACATAGCCTTAAATTACTAAATAAATTTGACAGACCAATATTTAATTTTGTTTGTTACAACATAAAAAACAATTTAAATTAATACATAATTCGGTGAGCTTATTTGCGTTTACTCGCATACCTCGTGATTTTTGACCTCAAAGTACAATGATTTATACCTCCAATTTGAAATGAATCATGCTATGAGAAAATGTAGTCAGTTGTCAGTATAACATAATAAGATAGTATATCGTAATACCAATACCGGCTCGAGGAAAGGGAAGTGGGCAAGATGGCGGAACGTGACTTGTGTGTCTGTACGTGTTTGGAGACTACTAAACCAGTGCGTAGGTGGAATTTTAATGTGAAAAATTATATTATATGTAACTATAACGATTATATATTTAGGGGCAATTGCAACAAATCGCTTCTCTTCCCGCGTAGAATTTCTGGCTCCCAACATTCGCTATATTGCTTGTTTAGTAGGGGAACTCAACCCTTACGTGAAAATTAATTAATTACAATAATTTTCCTGAGTGAGAATCGAACCCACAACTGCACAATATATTTCAAAAGGCTATATTTTATGTTAATTAATATAAACAATTTTATTTTGCGTAAGTAAATATTATTTCTCTCGTTATCGGCTGCTTTTAAACCTTGCACACATTGATTAAAAAACACGGATGGTATAAAACCTTGGCAGCCACCGAGGTAGGCGGTAGTCATTATGCTAGGTAACTGGCTACTGGTTAACTAAATTGAATCACCAAATATTTACAAACAGGGAATGTATAAAGAGTAAAGACACTTAAATATTTACATTAAGCGCAAGTAGGTAGGTAGGTAACTCCAGTAGTATCGGTGAGTCAAATGTTGTATTAAAGTTTTAACCTGTAACTATTTTAATAGTAATATTTAAATAGTTTTCCACATTTTTCGAGATATTGGTTATAGAGAGGCAAACATTAATTAATATGTATTTCCAAGGGGGAGTTCCAGGTAGTCCTCGACTGTAGAATGAGCAATTTGTCTGTCTAACTATCCTTGTGAAATATTGTATAAGTGGGGGTTTGTTTTTCTTATTGACCATACAAGATAATAATTTTGAAAAATCCATGAAAGTGAATAAAATAAAGGCTAAACTTTATATCGCAGTTTAAAATTGTACAAATTTTAAATTTACATTTTATTTAGTGAAAATCTCGGGGTCTGTCTGGAGAACGGAGTGTCTTAGTACTAAATTCCCTCTGCCTACGCTGGTGTACCAACACAACATTACCACGTCGTACAGTAGTTTATAGAAGCGACGTTAACTCAACATCGCATTAATATATAGGACTAGCGAAAGCGCGCAGCTTCGCTTGCGTATTTAAGGGTGATTTCTAATAACCCATGAAACATATGTTCAATGAAATATTTTTAAGAGTCTAAATTGCAAATTTTATAAAAATCGGTGGCGATTTAAAGATTTTTCCATACAAACTTTCAACCCCTTATTTGCACCCTTAGGGGGAGAATTCTAGAAAACGATGAAACACGTGTTCAATTAAATACTTTTAAAAATCTAAATTTCAAATTTTATAAAAATCGGTGCCGATTTAATTTTTTTTCCATACAAACTTTCAACCCCTATTTCACCCCTTTAGGGTTAAAATTTTTCAAAATCCCTTCTTAGTGGATGTCCAGATTACGAAAGTAAACATCTGTCCAAATTTCACGTTTCTACGCACAGCGGTTACGGCTGTGCGTGCGTCTTACCTCAGTCAGTGAGGACAAGTCCTTTTATATATATAGATTATGAAACGATTTAGTAGTAAATTCGTTTAGTAATTTTCATTCCTAAGGCAATAACAGAAAGAACATTCACTTCGCCAACCCGTTTGCCGCTTCCAAGATTGCATTGCAATACACGGTTAGTTTATACAAATATATTGTTTATTGCTACTATGATAGAGGTGATATTTGATTATTTACTGAAGTTAGTTGTAGTACATACAAGTGTATGATGCATTTAGGAAGTCATATTTGTTTTTTAAGTGGTAAGTTTTAATAGTAGTTTACTAGGAAAAAGACTTCTGAGGTCATTTTTATATTTCAAAATTGTAGAGAAATAATAAGAACAAAATTAGGCAAATATTTTTCAAAATTTTAACCTAAGTATTTTCCTAATAGCTTCGGAGCACGTCGAAAAGACAACTTATTCTACTACTTCATTAAAATAATATTTGTTTTCTCTTTTATTTTTCTGTGTAGCTAAACATCTCATCTAATGTGGAAAACCAATATTTTGAACATTCATATTACTAAATTTATTATTATTGTAAATACGTTGTATTTTATATGTTTTACATAATGTAAAAGATTGTGAAAAGTGACGCGAGAGCTATTGGAAAACACCACTTTCATAGCAACAATGCTATCTCCGCATCACACTGTAGTTCCCACCTCGCGCTGTTCACGGGTTTCGCCAGCTTTCCCATTTTGCACTTTTCACTACATAAAGCTCATTTTGAACACGAGACTGTCGGAATCGAATGCGTGGCCAATCGATTATAAATCGATTAGTTGAAGCCGTCATATTCGAGTAGGTACGTACCGAGAGTCAAGAAACAAGAAACTCAGGCAACTTTGCTTACGATTGATCTAGCGGCTTAATTCATATTATTTATCTTATGAAAAAATACTAATGTAGGTATACTGGTGTGCTTATTGCGGCGTTAAACTCCGGCTAGGTTGGACGACTGACACATGACACGTTTAATGAAAACAAATCCATATAATGGGATTACGCTCACGTTTGTGACAGTCACCTGGTACAGCGAATTATGCAAAAACTTAGAAAAAATATTGTAAATTGTTGTATTAGCTATTATATAATTCGTGTAGGTAATTGTTGTTATTTACACTATAATATTTATGAACAAGATTTAAATCCTTGAATGAATGGTACTTTCAAAAGATATTTTTTTATAATCTATAAGTACTCTATAAGTATTCTAAACGTTTTTATTTGTTACAGTTTGCCTCACACTAGTACTGGCAGCGACATCACCAGGCGTCCTCGCGGCCGGCCCGCTCGGCCCGTCGGAGCGCCCCGAGGCGTACTTCAATGGCTCCTCCTTCATCCGCCTTGCCAAGCCCTTCTCACTCAAACAGCTCGTCGGGCTGAGCTTTAGGACTTGTGTCGGTGAGTATTGATGAAATCCGGTGAAATCCGCTTCACGCTGTATCCCGCACACAGCAGGGTAGGCAAAGGGAACCTAGTATTACACTCCGTTCCCCACTTTCCGCTAAGTTCTGGAGGCATTGTGTGTTGAGTGGCGGACGCTGCGTTTTGCCTTGACACCAGAGCGAAGAACGAACCTCATACTCAAATATTACAACATCACAAACAAACCTGTCACAATGCTAACTTCCTTTATTGAAGTTGGTCATTCTATCTCATGACATGAGATACGCGTGGAGCATACGGGATGTTAGGCTTATACGCGTTTATGGTAACAACTCCCGAAACCTAAAGAACCTTCAGTGGCACATGGGCATGGTTAACTTGGAAAAGCTTTAATTGCTTAAAAGTTGTGATTTGAGAATTGGAGAGTTCACTTAGTTGTAGAAAAATGTAAGGGTTCTTATTTTTGCCGTTAACGACCTTCGATCGAAAGCGTTCAAAAAGTCTAACATGTTCAACGTACGAATACGTCCAGTTTTGGTTATTTAGGTTATTCCAACATCAATGTAGGCATTACGTTAATTGCACTAAGTTTATTTCTAATTGCGATACGCCAGCGGCACAAGTGTGTGACTGTAAACGCCTTTGGTTGTGGGTTCGATTTATATCTTCGCTCTGGTGTCGAGGCAAAGCGCGGCGTTGAGCCCCAATTGAAACGAAGTGTCCTAACACTAGATACCCAGGTTTTCAAATTGCGGCGTTAAACTCTGCTAATCATTACTTACGTGTCTTGAATAAGATCGAAACGAGTGCTAAGATTCGCTAGTTTTTCTTTCAATAAAGTAAATTCTTATAATTTATATAACAATTATATTTTAATTTTCATGCTTCTATTCTCACTAGCCATAAGTGTGGGAACCATAGGTCCCACAGTTGCTAATGTGACTAGTAAGGCTTAGTTTTACTTGTATAGTGGGAATTTTTTATTGTAAAATTCTGTTATCTATGTAAAGTTAATTATTTTTTTAATAATTTATATATATCTAGTATATATCTAGTACCTTGATACCGTTTTGTATATAATATTTTTAACCATTAAAAATATGTTGTATAAATAAATAATTGGTGCATATATGTATATTACACCTAGTCTGGACGACGAAAGCTTAGTTTAAAAGAAAATACTGTAGCCGTATAAAACAGGAAAGTGGTAACCGAAGCTACATTTGCATCGCTAGGAAAACCCAGATAGACTTTCGTTTCTGGGAACGCGCCTATCATATAACTGTGTCTAGTTTATCTTAGGCTTACTATATAATGTAAAACACGCTATTCACGCTGTATCCCTCATTTAGCAGGGTAGGTAGACGGAACTTAGTTAAGGCACACCGTTGCGCTTTGTCTTGTTGCTAGAGCGAGTAAATAATTTAATTTCACGTGTGGGAATCGAACCGACATCCGTTGCGTTTTCAGTCACTGCGCGCCAATACGGCCCGTCTCCAACGCCACTTAAGTAGCATGACTCATTCATAAATAATCACATACATATTTATATATTACTTGCTCATCATTCCTCATGTACATAAACAGGTATTTTTATAGCCTTACTTGATTTTATATAGCGTTGCAAGTACACATTTCAAAGAAATATGTATTTAAAAGAAGTTATTTCAAATTTTCAATGTTATAATAACACACAGATTCGAAATAACCATTTATTTTTAAAGCATTTTTATTTGTTTTATTACCTGAAATCACGACGCAAAGGAGGGTAATGTGTTTATTCTAGTTTTATTACACAGAAACTCAACAAGTAAGGTTGCATATAAAAATAATATCATTAAAGTTATGTAGTTCTTGTGGTCCTAATTCTTCAAATAACTTAAGAAAACGATTCTTCCTCCAATGCCATGTGATGCCCAATACCAACATTATTAAAAACTATAGGAAATTTGACGTGGCGCAATTACAATGTAGGTATCTATACTTTAATTGATTGACTTATGCTTTATCGATAATAACATAATTACAAGTTCTTCACATATTTATAATAATCATTAGGCATTTATTGCCAACTCATCTTTTTCCTTCGTCGTGACACGTAGGCCTTCTCCAGATTAACTTTTTCCTTGCTTTATTGTTGGTATTTCTCCATTTTTTTGTGTTTCATTCTCAATTTTAGTTACCCGTCTCCATCTATTGTGCTTTTCCTTCCCTTTTTGTGTATTTGAAATAAATGGCCCATAACTCTTTGACATGTAATCAGTTATAGGTTCTTTTTTTATGTGTTTGTCGAGGTCCATAAGTCGTTACTGGTTATATTTATGTATATTCTACTTTTCTTTGTTATGTTATAACAACTAGTTTTTGGCACTCTCCGAGTTCATGTGTTAGCCTTATATTTCAACTAGCGGACCCGGACGCGGCTACGCCTGCTTGAAATATAAGAATACAATTTCTATAGAAATATAATTTCAATCTAGATGAAATGCTAAAAGTGACTATTATATTTATTTTCATAAGGATGAATATCAAAATGACGCGGTAACGAACGCGGTCGCGTAGCGACGACGGTTGTTATT
>JAKRZM010000939.1:18929-70830 GCA_036379175.1 Heliconius cydno galanthus | reverse complement strand
CCCGCGCCGCCCGCTGCCCTGCCGGCACCCGCGCCGCCCAGCGCCTGTGCTGATGTCACGTGCCCGCCTAGGTCCCATTGTAGAGGTGATGAGCTTATTGTTTTTTTTTATTTTAAATATTGATACCGTCTAGTTTGAAATGCAATGCTTGCCAATTCAATCCGCACTTAGGGTATTCTGGTAAAACAAAATGTACTTATGAATGTTGCTTCACAACAAAAATTTAATGTCTAGAATTTCTAAGACGAAGTGTTTTGTCGCTAGGTTCTTTTCCTCTTACTCTGATGTAGAAAGAAAAAACATTGTTAAAACAAAACTGAACAGTGGAGTATCAAAACAATAACTGATTATTGCTTATTAATTTATTATACAAAAATTAGGCATGTCAGGCAGGCATGGTAAGAGAATTTTTAAATCAAATACATATTCAACACTAGCTAACCTGCTGCCACCTCGCCCGCTCATACTACACAATTATTTATTCTCTCATCTGTATTAATTTCGTAATCTAATAACATTATCATTTTTAAGACAATATTTATATATTGACCTGGGCGGCTTCGTCCGCTTAAGTTATACGCATATGTTTATGAATAGGAAACAAAGAAAGTTTCTTAAAATATTTTTTATAATGATAATAATTTTAAATACGACCGCAGTCGACGCAGTCTTATATATATATATATATATATATAGGTACTGTTGCTATTAGATATGCCCCGCAGGGGGCGCCCTTGCGTCGTNAAAAAAAAAAAAAAAAAAACTATTAGATATTAGACGAGAGTGACGGTAACAAAACTAGCTTATAACGATACCATTTTAACGACACCTAATGATAGAGTGGATTTCAAGTTACCTATGCTTAACGATAAAATTATCTAAATATAAAGGTAAATATAGTAACTCTATTTATCAAGTATCGATACCCGGCGTAACGATACCAACTTTTTAACGTTATTTCAAGCCCTGATTTATGTACCAATGGAAATAAAACAAATATGAAATGTTAAAGGACATTTGCCAAAATAAAATAGTGAAATTTACATTTAAATCGGTTGAGCCGTTTCTGAGATAAGCGTTTCTATTACATAAATAAAAATGCTACCTATGATAGATTTTCTCACGTATCTTCTAATTGTTTTTGTAATTGACAGGTATGCCAACTGTGGTAGCTGGTGTGATGGTGACCAAACAAGTGTTATGTGCGTGCGACCTCGGGTATTATGGTGAGTCGTATATGTGTGTTTATTGCATTAACCACTTTAGCAATCGACACCATTATAGCAACAGTTTTTATTTATAATTTATTTATGAGTTTTGTAATTAATATTATTATTTTAAGAACTAAAACTAATAATTTTGATTAGCTAAGCTATTAATTGTATATTTTTAGATGTTTTCTCATACAAGCAAATTTAGTTGTGATAATCTGTGTAGGTGCGCCGGGTCTGGCGCCCAACTGCAGCTCGTTGGAGGCGGCGTGCGAGGCGGGCGTGTGCCTCAACGGCGCCACGTGCGTGCGCGCGCACGACCGCCTGGACTGCGCCTGCGCGCCCGGGTACAAGGGTTAGTCAAGTTTGTTGTTATTTATCTATTAAGTGATTGTTCTTTATGTCCCTCTTTTATTTCATTAATGAGGTACAGCAATACATAAGCAATACAATTTATTCAACTGTTTTGAAATTACTTTACGATGTAATATAAAATATCTTTCAACACATTTTTTTATTTCTGTATTCAATCTACAATTTATATGTTATTGTACACAATTAAAAAATAGTATTTATAACTATAAAATTTCAACAATTATATAGGTAACTTGTACATTTCTTAGCTCGCGTCCTCAACATGTAAAGCGGTAGTGCTGCTGCCGTGCTCTAGTTAGGATAAGAAGACTTAGATATAAGGTACAGAGCCTTTGTGAAACCCTGTGCAACTATGTGCAAGTTGTACAGCTTCTGTGCGCCGCCATATCGTCTGCTCTGTTGATGAATGATCTGTTGTCTTGTTTTGTAATTGTGTCTATAGATGTTAAATGAAGGCTTACAATGAAATATTTCATTTTATAGTCAGTACATTTCTGTTGGAAGAGCTTTTGTTCTGAAATGTACATATTGTTTCATTTTATATTGTAATGCAAAAAACACTTACAAATATATTTATTTTCAATGTTATTTTAGTCACTTAAGTAACCAATTTGGGTTATCGAACATTACTTTCGGCCTGTTAGATCTTACTTTAAAATAACATTTGAAGTCTTCATATAATTAGGAGTTATTAATTTTGTGATGAACAGTGTGCACATTTCAAATTAAAGGAATGTTAGCTGTTTAATTCCCTTCCTATTCATTTAGGTCGGCGACGTTTTGAAAATCTTTCTATATATATCATCTGTGTACTCATATTGTAATTTTATGCATGTGCTTTAAGAATGGTCTGTGAATTCGTTTGTTTTTGTAATAGGTGTAGGAAGTTTTTTATGTTTTGTATGTTTTTCGTTCATTTATTTCTATGGCTTAGTGTTTTATGGGAATGTCAAGTTGATACAGTAATACTTAGTTAGTAATTAATTAATTATTGGTTAATAAGTAAACAAAATGTAATATGATTTTTTTTTATCTTTGTGATGGTTTGGTTTATTATATTAGTTATTTGAAACAGAATTGATGTAAATCTTTAGTACCATATCATTACAAATATTGCCGCTTATCAGTATATGGATAAATATTTTAATTGTAAGAGAAGTAGAATAACATACAATAGTATTAGTTATCTAGTATTAAAATTTTACTTAATTGTGTAATATATAATGGTTATCGTATATAGGCACATACTGTGAGCTGGGTCCGGCGGGCAAGGCATTAGCGGAGCGCTGCGCCTCCGCGCCCTGTCTTCACGCCGTCGCTTGTAGGGACCTCGTGAGTGTTGCTTTTATTAATAAACTATTTGGTTATGTATGTAAGTATATATAAAAATGTATTTTGTTTCCATTGATAAATAGTCTTCTTTTTCTTTATGTTTTTTGAATATGCAAGACACTCCATTTCCCACCTTTATTCCGCCATCTAATTTTAGAGTACAATTGTCATGTATTAACCACTGCGCCCCAAAGACTTGAAATGTATAAGTTCTGTACACGCAGGCAACTGGCTTCTACTGTGAATGCGAGCCCGGCTGGACGGGGCTGCGCTGCGACGCCGTGGTGGGCGGGGGCGGGGACGAGGCCGGCGCCGGCGACGACGCGGCGGAGAGCGAAGCGTGCCACTGTCTCAATGGCGCCACGTGCCGAGGCGACGCGTGCGAGTGCCGGCCCGGCTACGGCGGCCTGCAGTGCGAGCGCGCCCTGGACTGCAGGGCGGCCTCGTGTCCGCCTAGACAGGCGAGTGTCTTCTTGTATTCAAGGGGACATGTTGTTTAAATACTTTTAGCACTTTGTAACCTACTTTAAATACGACGAAATTTTTAATTTGACTGATTACATTTTTTTTGCTTATTACGAATTATTTTTTTATTGGTAAATATTGAATATACACAAACGGCAATGTTCTCCATGGTGCAGGAGTGCGTGGAGCAGACGGGCGTGTGGCGCTGCGCGGCGTCGGGCGCAGACAGCGCGTGCGCGTCGGCGCCGTGCCGCAACGGCACGTGCCTCGCGCTCGACGATGGGCTTGTGCGCTGCCAATGCGCGCCCGGGTACAACGGTGAGTGCTGAATATTTTATATTTTGACTATTGTCGACCTTGACTTAATTAAAGAAACTTGTTGAGGGGCTAGTACAATATATTAAAAATATAGTTTAATTAGATGGACACTATACACTGCAATAGTTGAATAAGGTTCTGTCCTCATTTTATTTCATTATAAATAACATGTAATGAAGGATAGCCATTGTATATTAAATAAATATATCAATAATTATACTATATAAAAATATATAAGGTTCCGTACCTTTTAAGGAAAAACGGAACCCTTATATGATCTCTTTGTTATCCGTCTCTCTGTCAACAGCCTATATCTCAGGAACGCGTTTGAATTTAAACTCGATATCTCCAAGATATCTAATCAAAATTCATACCATATACTCAAATCTACGGCCACTTGATTTAGTGAAATAATCATATTTCTATATTTACTTAAAAAAATGGTAGTTTATATCGCAAAAAGTGAACCACGACACTGTAAAAGGTATCAAAGTTGATTGGGTGCGTCCGGTTGACCTATAATTATGAAATTTGGCACCTAGCATCTACATGTACTAGTTCATGAAAAACTATAGACTTGCGGTAGAAAAATAATAGCCTTAAAAGGGAGACAAAGTTTGATTTTAAATCCACTAGTTGAAGTGAGGTATCAGATGAAAGGGCTTAGGCTTATTTTACAATAAAGGTAGAATAACGATCAGCAGTGTAAATTTTGTAATAAAATGAGAAAATTTTAAAATATACAATAAAACAAACATTTTTTAGATTGTTAGATATAATTTGTTTTTTTTATAAAGTCTTAATTATAATAATGCAAGTTTTAACATTTCTGATGATAACAATTTATTTTTAAAGCAATGTATAAAATAATATTAAGATATATATAAATACTAATTAAATAGGAAAAAATAAAACTCTTTTAATTATAATTAAAGCTCTATTTATTATTTGTGATGTAATCTAAACTTAATCTACTGTTCACCTGCGAAAACTTTTCCCACCATATACGCTGGGGTATCTCTTACTCTTTTACCTTTTAAATTAATAGAATTTGGCAATAAGGAAGGGTAGCGACGATGAATACCTCTCGCTTCTGGTGTCCAAGCACCCACTGTACATGTGGAATCCTTCTTAGCTGTCACTGACACCCACCCTATGGATGATAGGACTATATCACCACAGCATGCCTTGGGCCCTTCTCCCTTGAATTTGAAATCTTTACTATATCTCTTTAAGCCTGGCCAGTTTTCTAACCTTTCCAATCCTCCTGAAGGTACAGCAAATAACTCAGATCCTATGAACTTGTCGTAAATTTCACCAGCCACGTCAGTCTTTAAAACAGTGATGGGAAGGTTTTCAGAGCAAAATATTGTGAAACGGCACGGATTTGGGGATTCAATAAGGTCCACTCTGGCTAACCCTGCAATTAAAAGTGTAGAACCTGGCCACAAGTAGTAACTTTGGGGTCTTATGAGCTTCTTTGGTATAGTGAGTAATAGTTCTTCAGTGCTAAGCAGTGAAAGGACTTGGTCAGGATGTATAACACCAGGAGTGTCATATAACCACTTACTTTTCTTAAATAGCTCATGTTTTTCATCTAATACAGTCAAAGGTTGACGCTTCTCAGCAATATTGTCATTGTAAAGTTTATACTCTGTAAAAGTCCTGCCGATATGACCTATTAAAGATGGCACTTCAGTTGCTTTCGTTCCAGATAACTGCTCTTTACGTATCACTTCCTCAGTTCTTAATAATTTTGCATCTGACTGAAGTCTTTTACTCCGTTCTTGAATTTTCCATCCAGATGGCCTGTTAATTGGAAATTTCAAGAGATTCAATGTAGTTCCAGGCCACCGACTTACTGTTGCTCTCTTCACTATGTCTGTAGCATGTACTTTACAGTAGTCTGATTGTAATAAAGCATTAAAAAGCGAACTTTTGCCAACATTTGTACATCCTACAAGAAAAACATCCCCTTTGTACAGCCATAGTTTGAACATGACAGATATTAAATCTTCAACTCCATAACCAGTTTTTGCTGATATTAAAGCTACATGTTTTATATTTGCTTCTTTTAGTCTAGTTTTTTTTATTTCTGATACTAGAGACTGTTTGATCCTTTTCAGATATCCTATACTGTCACCTGGTAATAGATCTACCTGAAAAATAATAAATGTTGTTTAGTTTTTATTCTTATTATAATTCAATGAAACTTATAATATTTCAATATACATTTACAAGGTTTGCAGTAAAAATAAGAAAAGAATGTAAATTATTCATTATTACCACATAAAATATTATCTTACCTTATTAGCAACAATGAAGAGAGGTCTGTCAGTGCCTATAATGTCTACAATGTCAGGCCAGATAGAGCAGGGAAAATCTAACAGATCTACCATTAGTAGAACCAAGGACTTTAAATGCCTGTAAATTAAAAACTTATGTTAGTTTACTAATAAAAATTACCAGTTGAGGCCAGTTATGGCACAGGGGCACAAGCAAGCAACAGTATACAGTATCCAAACTGTCACATTGTATCACACATTTGTTTATAGACATTTAAATAAATATATATTAGTTCACAAAAATATTTATTTTCAAAGAATTTACCTAATAGATTGCAATAGTTTCTCATATTCTTCTGGTTGTACAGTTACATCTAGAGCAATATTATATTCTTTGAGAAAATGACATCGCTGGCATTCTAATGTTTTCAGATCGTCAAATTCTCTCCCCTTAAAAAGTTCACTTGGTAAGTATCCAGGTATGGCTGGTTCATTGCAATGTAAGAGAGCACCACAACCTCCACAGGGAACCTGGCTGATTGGCGCTGTTGGGTCAGGTGTTCCATAATTTTTACACCAAGCGTTGTCATCACCTTCATCATCACTAGCTTCTTCTTCTATGTTGTCAGAAAGACGAGTATCATCAAAATGTTCATAATTTGTCATCCACTTGTTTATGGAGGATCTATCAAACTCTTCATCATATTTTGTCTTTATACTTTTTTGTTTTGATATTTCAACAATATCATCATGATTAATGTCAACTTCAGTTGTATTTGCAAATGGTAGTTTAAATACTTTTGTGGGTTCTTCAACTACTGTAGTTTCATTATTTAAAAGTCTCTCTTTATCTACATAATACTTTAAAGACAGTGGTAAAGGAGGCAAACTTTTTTCTTCTAAATCTTTATATTTCTCCCGTTTGGCTTTCGAAATGGTTTTCATATAATATTTGAAGTGACCGAGTTCTAACTTTTCATGTTCTAAATATGAGCTAAAAGTAATTTTATCTTTATATTGTTGTAAATAATCTTGAAATTTATTATTTTTATAGTTATATTGATCCTTTTTCTTTGTTATATCTCCACTTTGCGAGGATTTCACATGATTAAAACGGCCGAATATACTGCAATGACTACGTAACCTTAAAATCTTCCTTACTGAGTATATCATGTTGAATAATACAATTAAAACAATACAAGCATATTATTTTAGTCTAGATGAAGAATGATTCAATCATTAATCAATACTTTTAAACATTATTTAGCCCATTTTCTCAAAAAATCGATTGTTGTGACATTAAAACACGCGTCTTTGAAAAGCGCTAATGTCAAACTGGTTTTTTTTATCATTGTCATGTGTCACTGTCACCGAGTCATAATGTTGCTATACGCAAATATGTGAGAAGAATCTAATATTACATTATTATCAATGGATAATTATTTTAAGTATGTGAAGGTTTTTAAATATTAATGTTATGTGAATTTATGTTTTTTATGAATGAAACATTGTATTTAATGACTCATTAGCTAATGGTTTGCGCTGTGTGATTGTGTCACAACTGTTTTGTATTCATCGCCGGGGCTTAATCACTTGTGCAAACTGTGAAAGTTAGCTACGCGAAGATACCTGTTATTTCCATTTACTGTAACAAATTAGTCATATTATCATTGAGATGATATTCGCAAGATGGATAAATGTAGTAAATTTTTTATTATAATTTTATTTTTTGTTAAAGGTTAGTTTTAGTAGGTTTTTTTAAACTGTAGTGGATTTTTGTGTTTTTGATTATAGTGTTGTTTTTATTTTGTTTTCAGGGAGGTTTTGTGAATTGGATGTAGATGAATGTACGTTAATGCCAAAAATTTGCAATCACGGAGTTTGCGTTAATCTTCCTGGATCTTATCAGTGTTACTGCAAACCAGGTTGGTATTATTTACATATTTAGGTGTACTATGTGAATATTTTTTTATTTCCAAAATATTATAGAAATAACTTTTTTTTATTTTAGGCTATACTGGCGATAGTTGCGAACAAGATATTGATGAATGTTTGTCTTCTCCTTGCAAAAATGGCGGAACATGTCAAAATTTGGAAAATAATTACGAATGTACTTGCGTAGAAGGATATGAAGGTATGATTTTATTCTTAATGTGCGAGTCTTTATTTTTTCTTTTTCTATGGGGTTTTTAATAACTCGTTTTCACAGGAAAAGATTGTTCAGTGAACATTAATGAATGTGCAACTAACCCTTGCGCCTCTGGTTCTACTTGCGTGGACGGAATAGCGAGCTACAAGTGTGTGTGCCAGGAGGGCCTCACCGGGCCGCACTGTGAGATCGACATCGATGATTGTGAGGTATAATATTTAAAACAAAAGTAATTTTTTCATGAGTTATTATTTTTTAACATTTTGGTAATAACTGGTATAAATAAATAGTTTTAAAAATATCGTATTCAATTATCGACAGTCCCAACCTTGTGAGCACGGCGGTCGTTGCATCGACGGGCTTAACAGCTACACGTGTGACTGCGCCGGCACCGGCTACACGGGCGCCGACTGCGACGTAAACATCGACGAGTGCGCGCCACACCCCTGCCGCAACGGCGGCACCTGCCACGATGACGTCAACACCTACCAATGCGCCTGCCACCCCGGTTACTCCGGCCGCGACTGCGAGACCGACCTGGACGAGTGCGCCTCCGCGCCTTGCCAGCACGGTGGCGTGTGCCTGCAACGCAGCACACGCGCCCTCTACCGCGCGCGTGACGCGCCGCCACTGTCCGTGGGCCCGCAGCCCCACATGCTGCTACCCGCCGCTTTCTACCAGCCTTTCGCACCCGACGCCGCCGGTGGCTATGAGTGTGTTTGCGTGGCCGGCACCGCGGGCGCGCGCTGCGAGATCAACGTGGACGAGTGCGCCTCCGCGCCCTGCCGCAACGGTGCCACCTGCCGCGACGGAGTGGGTGCCTACTCGTGCGCCTGCGCGCCCGGCTACGAGGGCGCGCTCTGTGAACTCGATATCGACGAGTGCGCGCGCCACGCGCCTTGCGCGCACGGCCGCTGCACGGATGCGCGCGCCTCCTACTCATGCACGTGCGACGCGGGCTGGGGCGGTCGTAACTGCAGCGTGGCGCTGGCAGGCTGCCGCGGCGCACCGTGCCGACACGGTGGCGCGTGCTCGGCGTGGCTGCGCGGCGAGAGCGAGCACCGCTACAACTGCTCGTGCGCGGCTGGCTACTACGGCGCCGCGTGCGAGGCCATCACCACCATGTCGCTGGAGAAGAGCAGCTACGCCGAGGTCAACACCTCGCGCGAGGAGGGCTACGATATCTCCTTCCGCTTCAAGACCACGCTGGGCAGCGGTCTGCTGGCCATGGGCCGCGGTCTCACCTACTTCTTCTTGGAGCTCTCCAATGGCCGCCTCAACCTGCACTCCTCGCTTCTGAACAAGTGGGAGGGGGTGTTCATAGGGTCTAACCTGAACGACAGTAATTGGCAAAAAGTAAGCAAACTCCACACATGACTATATAAAAATAATTAAAGAAATACCAAAAATACCAAAACAACACGTCAATGATTGTTTAGGTATTTGTGACAATCAACTCGTCGCACCTGGTGCTGGCGGCCAACGAGGAGCAGACTATCTACCCGATCAGTCAGAACGAGGCGTTCAACGCGTCGGTGACGTCGTTCCCGTCCACGCGGCTGGGCACGGCGGGCTCCTCCTACGCGACGCTCACGCACGGACCCAACTTCTTCATCGGCTGTATACAGGACGTCGTCGTCAACGGACAGTGGGTCAGTCATCTCTTCTAAAACAACTCTAGTTATTAGAATTCGTTGTCAACATTGGAATGTACTTTGAACCTGTATCTTACTTCAATATAATAATAGATATTTAAAATATTTCAATTATTTATTACTAAATAGTAAATGCTTATTTTGAAATATTAGTATTGTAGGTCGTAATATAGGTAGTAATATTGTAATATTTTGTTCGTTACAGACAAATTATAAAAATAGAAAATTGGAATTAATTTGAACTCTTATACTAGGTACTACCTGAGGATGCTAACACAAGTCTCCCTCTGGAGAATGCAACAGAAACCGAAAGCGGCGCGGATACCGAAGGCAGCTCAGAGGTGGTAGAGGTTGCAGAGGGCGGCGAGCCGGAGGGCGTGCGGGCGGCGCGCGCGGTTCTACACGGCGTGCTGGCCTCGTGCCCGCGCACGCCGCAGTGCGCGCCCAACCCCTGCTTGTCGGGCGGCGCCTGCGAGGACCACTGGACCACCTTCCGGTGTACCTGCCCAAGACCATATCTGGGCGATACGTGCCAGTACAGTAAGTACTTACACGTTTGTACTAATATTATAGATATATATACATATATAAAATATATTGCTTTGCTAAAGTTTGTATGGTTGAACGCATTAACCTCAAAATCTACTAAATCGAAATGAAAATGTTTTTGTGTTAGATGTTTCATAAACAACTCTTTATTTTTTTTAGTTGTCGACTTGGACATAGCTGTGTAATAGCATCAAATAAAAGATAATATATATTATAGATATAACGCGCATAAGAATGGAATATAAGTAAAAAAATTAGGAAACACTCGATACACACTTGTGTCTATGTAAAAAGTCGAGAAAAGTATAAATATATGTAAAGTTCCTTTTTTATGACATCTGTCAGATGTGTATAATTAATTAACAGCCACGTAAGGAATAAAAAATGAATACGTGTGAAGATAAAAGCAAGAATTATTAATTGCTATAAACCAAAGCATTTTGGATAAAAATAATAGATAAAAGACAGAGACGAATAATTAGCTGTAATTGTCGTTTCTCTTATTTACAGGTGACTTGCAACGTTTGTGCATAATATTGTAATTGTGCTTATAATATATTTATTATTATATAAACTTTTTAACATTTACAGAGAAACACATTTAGTTAACTTATTCCAATCACCCAACCCTGATATAAATCACATTATACTATATATACAGACTGATAACGATTATTATTGTCTCTATTTATAACATCTCTATTTGGAACATTAAAAATCCTAATTATTTCTTACTAAAATAACAATGTGCCCACAGATTACACAGCAGCTACGTTCGGCCAGGAATCCGCGAAACCCCATTCAGTGGTTACAGTACAAGTATCAGACGCAGCACGACGCGCGGTGCACGCGGCTCTCGATATATCCATGTTTATAAGGACAAGGAAACCCACGGGACAGATATTCTATTTGGGATCTTTGCCCAAGTGAGTAGACGATTTAATTTTACGGAATGATTACCTAATTTCGAAATATATAATTTATAATTATAGGAGTACTAAAAATTACATATAAATACTTCTATTTTATGGCTCATTAAATTTTAATTCGGCCTTAAAAATATCAATTATTGAGTTTTTCCAATAATGACTTACACATATAAAATGACTAGCGGACCCGAAACCGCAGTTTCGCCCGCCGGAATTATATAAGATTCTTTATTGCACCAAATTAACACATAATAAAACATACACTGCGAAAAAACATACACAACGGTAGACTTATCTCTACAAGAGATCTCTTCCAGCCAACCCATGGAAGTGGATAATTGCAAAGTACCGGAAGAGACAAGATAGTGCAGTGAAATTGAGAAAGAAAAAAAAATGAATAAAATAAAACTAATAGTAATAATAAATATAAAAAATAAATAATTAGGCATGACATGTACACAAATAAACATAAATATAGCTATACAAAATAAATAATATATACAATATATATAAATACATAATAATATATACATACATAATACATAATAATATATACAATATATATAAATACATTTAAATATAAATACATATAATATATGTATAGTTTTTATTATATAGTATACTAGCGGACGCGCGCAGCTTCGCTTGCCTATGTAAGGGTGAATTCTAATAACCCATGAAACATGTGTTCAATGAAATATTTTTAAGTCTAAATTTCAAATTTTATAAAAATCGGTGGCGATTTAAAGATTTTTCCATACAAACTTTCAACCCCTTATTTGCACCCTTAGGGGGTGAATTCTAATAAACCATGAAACATGTGTTCAATTAAATATTTTTAAGAGTCTAAATTTAAAATTTTATAAAAATCGATGGCGATTTCTAGATTTTTCCATACAAACTTTGAACCCTTTATTTGCACTCTTAGGGAGTGAATTCTAGGAAACCATGAAACACATGTTCAATTAAATATTTTTAAGAGTCTAAATTTAATATTTTATAAAAATCGGTGGCGATTTAAGAATTTTTCCATACAAACTTTTAAACCCCTTATTTGCACCTTTAGGGGAAGAATTCTAGAAAACCATGAAATATGTGTTCAATTAAATACTTTTAAGAGTCTGAATTTCAAATTTTATAAAAATTGGTGCCGATTTAAAAAAAAATTATACAAACTTTCAACCCCTTATTTGCACCCTTAGGGGAAGAATTCTAGAAAACCATGAAACACGTGTTCAATTAAAGACTTTTAAGAGTCTGAAGTTCAAATTTGAAAAGAATCGGTGCCGATTTAATCTTTTTTCCATACAAACTTTCAACCCCTATTTCACTGCTTTAGGATTAAAATTTTTCAAATTCCCTTCTTAGTGGATGTCCAGATTACGAAAGTAAACATCTGTCCAAATTCCACGTTTCTACCATCATCGGTTACGGCTGTGCGTGCGTCTTACCTCAGTCAGTGAGGACAAGTCCTTTTATATATATAGATAATATTCAATTTCATTAACAATGTTACAGATACGGTCAAACAGAAGAGACATTAGTAGGCGCATCACTCAAAGGCGGCGAGCTGCTCGTACACCTGCGCTTCAACCAGACGCCCGAGGACTATACAGTTGGTGGCACTCGCCTTGACAACGGACACTTGCACCTTATACAAGTAAGTCACTAGTATTAATTACTAGAGGTATAGTTGTTAGAACAAACTGCTAACACTTCTATACTTGTTTATCTTTATTAGTCATCATTATAAATGTTATGTTTGCTTATAAAACTGTACATTGTACAGCAGTTATTGAGTATAAGGGTGTGCGCCCCACCATACACCAGACACAGCTCTCAAAGCATTAATGCCTTTTTCTCATTTCCTGCTGAGATATTCCGCATGGGCAACTCCATTCAATCGCTTAACAAGTATTATGCCTAAAAATTTAATGTTTTCTGTTAGATGAATGGAAATATTATCACACAAAATATTAAAATTTGGAATTACTCTCTTTTTTGTTAACACTACCGCTTGACATTTAGCTACCGATAATGCCAGGCCATGATCAGAGAGCCACTGGTTAAGATAGTGGAAGGCAGTATTTAAACGATAAGTTATGTCCTCCACAGAGTTTGAGCTGTAATAGAGTATGATGTCATCAGCATATTGAAGGATGTTACAGAACTTATTAACAGATAATTCAATAATTCAGTATTTGAGAATAGGGATAACAATTTGGGATTTCCATATTATTTATCAAGTTTCGAAAATGGTGTTTAGATTCATAATTTAATCTTGTAATAAAGGAGTTAGGAATACCATCCTCGCCTGGATTGGTAACCTTTAAGGGCACCTTTTATCAGTTGCAAAATGTTTTGATGTATAATGGATGCAGGTTGAATTTTTCTGTAGGGTGTCACATGCCTGGGACTGACTGGGAACACTTATAGCACCTTGGCTTTGACCTACACTGTGACTTGGCCAAAACGACAGCAATTAAGGCATTGGATTGTAGGATATTTATAAAGTTCAATATTAAGGATAGGTTTATAGGAGAACACTCTATCAGGCAATTGTTGACCACGTATAGTAATTACAACAGTTTGAGTTGAAACCCATGTACACACTACACCCTCACTTACATTCTTCCGGTTCATTCGTCTTACTTTTATAACTTCTCCGCACGCAGTAGGGAATATCAGTGAGCCAACAAACTCTTCCAAAGACCATTCAACGGGAATTCCTTTTACAATTATGGAATATTTACATAAACTAAGAACGGCATTAATCAAAAATTTATTTGCTGCTTCAGCAGATGTAAACTGGACACTGATTTTATTGCGACCAACATTTTTAACTCTATCATTAACTATATCAGTAATTCTATTAGTATGGAGAAATTGACCAAATTTAATGGCTCTTATAAAGGTCCCTGCAGATGGATCAGGAGATTCCCGTGACCTATACACGATAAAGGGACCTTTATCAGTAATATAAGATATAAGATTTTATAATATAAGATTATATAAGATTATAATATAAGATTTTGACTTCGGACATGGAAGGGTGGATCCATACATTTTGGATGAAAGGAATAGCGTTGGATGGGTCTATAATAGTTTTTTTTACAATATCTTGGTTTGAGGATGTTTCCTCGCCTTGTATTTTCTTATTCACTACTTGTGCTGTAGAATTTACATTACCCAAGGACCAGGAGGGTCAGGATCCATCTTAAAATAAAATAACCTAACTATAAACTAAAACTAATCTAAACTATAAAACAACACAGCTACTTACTATTACCAATCACCTTATGAGTATGGATCTATTTACACTATTATATATTGTTTCCACTATGTAAAATAAAGATTTTCAACACTAAAAAAGACACTAACACGTGTGTCAACCAAAACAAACGTCAGCGAAAGTCTACGTATGTGTGTATGAATAAAGAAATATAAAGAAATCAAGATTCGTTTTCATACAATATCTAAAGCCACATTAGATTTTTGTTAGTAATATAAGTATGGTTTGTTAATTAAATATGGAAAACCGTGTAAAAAAAGAAGTACCGTGTGAAGCGGGGGATAGGTGTACTTTAATTTAATATTTTGATTGCAGGTTGTTAGAAACTCCACATTAGTTCAAGTAAAACTAAATGGCACCGAGTACTTCAGAAAATCGATATCCGCAGCTAAACAATTGGACGCTCAGGTTAGTTTAAACTAAATGTGTCATTGTTTATCTTTATATAAGCTTTAACATTATATAAGCCTTTTATATAAGCTTTAACATTAAAAATAAAAATATGGAGGATAATATTTATGTTTCTTTGAAAAATCGTTACTCTGGTAAAGCAAATTGTTTTTGTTTTTGCCAATTATGTATGTATATTTTATTGTTGATCATTATAAACTCAATATGTCACTTCAGGAAAGTCAGAAAATATTTGAGAAATGAAAACAATATATATATTTGTGTAATGATGTGTAATCAAAGTATAATTCTAAATATTAAATTCCATTCCCATTCACAGGTACTTTATTTGGGCGGGCCCCCGCCTACACCTACACCGCCACCGCCCTCGCCGACCCCCGAAACCCTGCCTTCGGCGTCCCCGACCCCCGCCCCCGCCGCCCTCGTGACCCCCGCCACGCCCGCCCCGCCTGCCGCCCTCATGGCCCTCGAGCCTGACGACGATGATTATTTTAAAGGTGTTATACAGGATGTGCAAGTGAGTTCAAGAATATAATGTAAGTGGCAGTGTCTTATTCAATCTGTTCACTTTGTAGTTTGCAATTACTTGTTGCTTGAGGTGAATGTAAATTTTCCTTTCAATTAAAATAATTTTTAAACCTGCTCAGGATAAAAAATCATGATTGGTCTGCAATCTACATAATTTCTAAAAACAATAAAACTGACTGACTGTTTTTTCAGTACAACGCGCTAAAATTATCACTACTGATTTGAATTGAATAATTATTTTATACGGGGGGATATTGAATAATTATCTTAATAAATTGAATATTATTAAGTTTATTTATTACAGGTATCAAACGGTGTAAACATAACAGTAGTGGAGTTCTTCCCACTCAAGGTGCCCGGCGTGCCCGCGCCCTTCGGGGAGGTGTCGCTGGACCCCGTGGGGGTGCTGCCCGGCGTGGTGTCGGACGACGCGTGCGCCTCGCGCCCTTGTCTGCACAACGCAACTTGTGCACTCACGTGGAATGATTATACGTATGAAATTTTTGATATTTTGACCTGAGTATCTACGTCTCTTGATTTAAGAAGATAATCTATTGATTAAAGGAATATTTTTCCAAAGTATTGATTGTTACATCTTTGTAAATCTGAATTTAACGCATCTATTAAGAAGTCACAGAGGAGTGGGTTCTAATTCAGCTATATTTAACTTTTTATGCAAAATCCTAACATTAAATCTACTTTACGTTGTGTTAATTATATTTTTTAAAAATTATGTTAACATTTAATCCTGTGTTACAGGTGCGCGTGTCCGCGCGGTTACAAGGGCAAGCAGTGCGCGGAGGTGGAGTTCTGTCAGCTACAAGGCTGCCCGCTCAACTCACACTGCCGGAACCTTGATCGAGGGTAAATTATTTTGATACCTAATTTAATTTATATAACACTCTTTCTTTTCTAATCTCCAATCTATCTATATAGTAAACGTGCTAATCTCAGAATCTACAAAATCAACTTAATAAAATATTTTTGGTGTTCAATAATACTCGTGCCATTGAACGTCAAAGTTATAATGCTGTATGCCGAAGAATTTAATAAATATAATGTATCAGATATGAATGCGTGTCCAACGCGACGTTCGACGGCGTGAACACCACGCTGAGCTACCGGTTGCGCGTGCCGGCGCCCGCGCACCAGCAGCCCGACCTGCAGCTGCCCAACTCGCTCACTATTACTTATAAGTAAGTGCATTACCATCATTGTTAACCATTACTTTTATAACTAGAGACATTCACACTTTTTGGTTTTTATATTTGTTTTAATTTAAATAACTTGCGAACAAAATGCCTAGATAATGTCTATATCATTTTAATTTTTGCGTTTATTTGCGTTCATTATTTTTCTAATGTATATTTAAATACACAATTAGTATGTGCTTAACTTAAGTATCTTCCTACTATTAATTAAATACATAGTAAAATTATGAAGTAATTACATTTATATTCTATAATAATTATCAATGTTAGATATATATATGTATAGATTTTTTATTTATTTATTTCATTCCTTCTAATGTAATTTATGTATTACCTTTTGTACATAATATACTAAGTCTGTAATTGAATGAGTCTTATTTCATTATATTTAATTATGCACAAAATGATTATAAAATTTGAATATACCTGTAATATATAAATAATATAACAGGAGCAAAGTGGGCGGCACATTATTCCGAGCGGAGTTAGAGGGCGAGGGCGGAGACACTCCGCAAGGCGAGGGCGGCGTGTTCAGCGTAGGCCTGTACAAGGGGCAGGTGGGCGTACAGTGGCGGCTAGGCGGACTGCCCGCCCAGAGGCGTATGAGGTCCCGTCGACCTCACAACTTGTGGGTCACACTGCGATTGGTGGTGACTGATGGCACTATTACAGGTACTTATGTGTTTTATAATAAAATACATGATATAACTGTACAATATTAGATAACCTAACAATGGCTCAATGAAGGATATTATATTAATTATAAAAAAAAGAAAATTTACTTTCGTCGTTTCGTTTAATGTGAATATTAGTCGGATATAAAATGAAAGCAGTAAATAGTCTATTGTACATTACTGAAATTAAGCTGGTGATCATAGAAGTTTGTCATTTAAAGTAAAATATTTTTTGTATCAGGTTCATTCCTAGACCCGGACGGGCACGAGGAAGTGGGTCTATCAGACACCATAGACGTGGCCGCGTGGCAGCGTCTGGTGACGCAGGGAGTCATCACACTGGGTGGCGTGCGCGCCTCTGCCGCCTCAACCCCCGGGCCGGCCTCTACTGCCGCATCGCTGTTGTATACTACTAGTATTGTAAGCTCTTTTCTTAACTTCACGTTTTATAACCCATATAACGGGGTAACCAGAGGGAACCTAGTGTCAAGACACTCCATTCCCCACACACTAACCAAATTTCGAGACGTTGAGTGACGGAATTCAACGCCGTCTTTTGTTTTATTTCCAGAGCGAAAATATTAAAATAATTTATCCCACCAAGTAGGAAATGCATCCATAGCCATTGTGTTTATACTGAGACCTTAAAATTGTGGGATGATATACTGTTCCTGTATTGAATTTTCTTGGAGGTATGAGTGTATTGCTAGTTTGTAGGTAGCTTGTCCAGCGCTTTTGTTAAGCGTTTTAGTTTGAGTATTTTTTATTTTTTTATCTTCATATTATTAATCACACTCGTTAGTAATAACTTGCAAATATAAAAGACCTTTTTTATTATTTAGACATCTTTAATAAACAAAAATAATATTTTATACGTACAGTATTGTACAATATTGTTTATATATTAACAATTGTGAAAAGCATGTGTAAATTGAGTTCTTCTTTGTATTTCAGATGGAAAATTCGACTGATCCTAATATTATAGAGTATTCAGAAGGAGATGAATTCATAGATGATAATCTTGCTGGAGAATATTTTAAGGTGAGTTTGTTTATTTGTTACAACCTTTTTAGGTAAAAAATATAATATTCTTTATATAATAAAGTCATTACAAGTACTTTTGAATTGTTAAGCTATATAAAAATGTTAGTAGAGTCAGTACTATGAGAAGCTACCGCCGATGACTAGGCAGTTCTACTAAGAATATACAGCAGGCCCATGCGTAATATTTTTTTAATATTAATTTTCTTTTATTTTTTTATTAGGGCTGCTTGGGCGCCGTGCACGTAGGGTCTCTCTTGCTGCCCTTCTTCACAGAGGAGCAGCTGTTTGTGGGATCCGCCGCAGCGCTGCTTGCTGCTCAGCCACATTACGCCCTACTGTGAGTTTATTGTTACATAAAGTTTAGATATAATTATCTATACAGATATATTTTAATGTAAGTAATATTGACAGGTCGGGCGCACCGTGGGGCGCCAGCAGCGGCGTAGGCTGCGTGCTGTGCGTGGAGGCGCAGTGCGTGCGCGGCGCGTGCTCCGACGTGCGCAACTCTTACACGTGTGCGTGCCCGCCCGGCTTCGACGGCGACTACTGCCAGCGCGATGTGGACGAGTGCGCGCACCACGCGTGCCAGCACGGCGCCACCTGCCGCGACCACGTGGCGCGCTACTCCTGCGACTGCCCGCCCGGCTACTCCGGCCCTCTATGCGAGGTCGACGTGGACGAGTGCCAGTCGGCGCCCTGCCAGCACGGCGCCGCCTGCCTCGACCTGCCCGGCGCCTTCAGGTGCGAGTGCCCGCCCGAGTGGCGCGGCGAGCGATGCGATGTGCCGCGCCAGCGCACCTGCCAGCACATGCCGTGTGCGCACAACGCCACGTGCGCCGACGTGCCCGACCAGCAAGGCAACAACTACACGTGCGAGTGCACGCCCGGCCGCGTTGGCGTGCACTGCGAGCTCGCGTACTGCGAGGTGACGCCGTGCGTGCACGGCACGTGTGACACGGAAGGGGAGCCCCCGGCGTGCGCGTGCGATCCGGGGTACAGCGGGCCGTTGTGCGACCAGGAGAGGGATGAGTGCGCGGGGGAGGCCGCGTGCTTGAACGGGGGACGCTGCGTGCCGAGACATCGGCCGCCGCTGTGCGAGTGTCCGCCAGGTGTGTATATGTTGTTTTAATATTTAATATAAACTATTATAATAATGAAATACTTGCAACATATTTTTTTATAATAAGTTTTGAAACACCGAAATTGACTAATAAACTGAAATGTAGTGATACCTGATACCAGAGCGAAAAAATTAAAATATATATTCAAAGAAATATTTCATATCCTCAAATATGGATCGAATCCACAAACGTTTACAATCACATATTATGCCCCTGCGCCACCTCTGGCCTCTGCATACATACTACATCCTATATAACCAAAACTACATGTTGTCTAACCAAACGAAAAAAAACCAAATATTTTCCCAAACAACATTTAAATCCTCGTATTTAAATTGTTACTTATTTAATAAATATATATCTCAATATGTTGATATAAAATTTAAAAAAATATATGAAAAAAATATATAAAATATAGCTTTTTATAAGAAAATAAGTGCTGACTAAAAACTGAAGTATTATTAAATATTTTCAATAGGTATCGTCAGTCGTTATCAGTCCGCATACTCGCCATCGCCTACAATCTAACTATGTAGATAACACTGATAACAGCACAAAGCTTCTCAAACTTTATGATTTTTTTTTATTACCTGACATCTTTGTTTATAACTGCAAAAAAGCGGTAAGATAATCTATATAATAAAACAGTAATTAATAGTTGTTAGTACACAGAAGATATATGAGAAAATCGGTTATTGGGAGATTATTTATATAATAGTACCCAAAACAATGATTTGAATGAAATTTTAAAAAACAAGGTATTTTTGTTTGTGCGTTTGTGCACCCTAATCTCAAAAACGGCCTAAACGATTTAAATACAGTTTTCACTGTTGTATTTTGTTTTATTTCAAACGGTTCATAAATAAAAAAGTTATTAATTTTCAATATAGAAGAGCATGCGACAATATTGCTACAAACTGAATAATTTATTAATTCGCTGAAACTTTAGCCGTCAATGTATTTTTATTTTCCTTAAAATAATAATGTTAATAAATCACGAAAGTAATTGAGATTAGAAATAAATAATTGTGTACATATAGTACAACCGGGCGAAGCCGCGGGCAGCTTGCCACCACTAAGCTCTATCAAACAAACATAAACGTTATTGTATGAGTAATTAATAAAGTGGTCATCAATACAGGCGAGGTGACGTCCTCCGTCGACATTGATAACACGAGGAAACACTTTGTGAATCACTGGCCTTGTCGTGCGACAAGACCTGTCGTCATTAAGAACAAAAAATGCACGCGAATTGCTTTTGAACTACTTCTTGTTAAAATTAAATCGTTTATAGTAAAAATGCTGTGAAATTTTACGTTTTCTTGTGTAATTATGTGAAGTTTTGTGGGATTTTTTAAAACATGGGGAAAACTATTATGTGGGTGGTCGTGGCCTTGTGTGTGCTGGGTACGTGTTGAATTTTAATAGATGTTGTACATATTATTGTAATATATTAAAATGTGGTACATTATATGGGGGCAGTTGGAAAATACGATTATTAAGAAGTTTTTTTATTAACGCCATCTAGGTAGGTTGAATTCTCAGTGTCAGGTTGAGTGTCAAGTGTCATATAATTTTTATATTACTGAAAAATTTTTTTTTGTAATTAAGATATTACATTTCATTTTCAAGATTGTTGTCTTTATTTTTAATAATTGTGTAAACACATAGTTGCTAAAATGTTGATGACGATGAAGCAAAAATATGTTACATACATACGTAGCTTCAGGCTTTATTCCTAGCGAGGTAGTCAGAGAGAACAGAGCGCCAAATGCTACGGTCTCTACATACCTCTTTCGCCTCGTCCACTGTCATCAACCTCTTCATGCCCTACGGGGGATCCTCATGCTTTTTACGTGACCTTCCTTCAGTATCTTTGATATTATGTTTTCGACGGTCAACCGAGGTCTCCCCCTACCTCTCTTACCGCTCACTTTTTCATCATAGTTCTTTTTTGCCATTCTTTCATCACTCATTCGTTTGACGTGCCCAACCAGTGCAGCACGTTCTTCTTCATTCACACCGTGACATCCTCGCTAGTACCTGCCATTCTGTGTATCTCTTCATTGCGGATTCGAACAGCTAAGCTGACTCCGCATATCCTACGAAGAGACGCATATCGCATCTCCACGGCATTCATCTTTCTTTCATTCTTCTTCTGTAATACCCTCGTTTCATTGCCATATAACAACGTCGGTACCAACAATTGTGTACGGCCAAACGCGCAGCTGTGCTGACGTTTCGCCGTCTCATCAATGCAGCTAAGGCTCCGTTAACCCTGTTACCGGCAGCAACACACCTTTCCACGTCCATTTCGTACCTTCCATCTCTACTAAACATACTTCGCAAGTATACCACCTGATTCACTTGTTCTAATATCTTACCATTCACACTGACATTGCGTTCCGTCCTCTCTTCATTTCTTTCAAATACCAGACGTCACACCAGCGTCCCCCCAAGGCCACACACTTTCATTGGTGCCTTTTGGAAATATGGGCCACTTATATTTTGAGGAGATGTGTAAATACTGGAAAAATATTTCGCAAATAAATTTGAAATAAACCTTCCGCCATTTGCATTATTTACTCCATCAGTCATTTCATTAGGGAACGAGCTAATGTTTTGACACTTGCTTTTTGTATAAGACCAAAGACATTTAGGGTTTAGAGCACTATTATTTTACTTTACCCTATTGGGTATTTAGTATTTCTTAACTTATATTTTGGAACAAGCTCTTGTATACATGAATACTTCATAAAAAAATTTTACTATTTCATCAACTGTAAGGTGATAAGATAAAATAACTTTCCATTTTATATTTATAAGATGATTATTAATGAGGTCATAATCACATTTAAAGAAATTCTATCTTTTAGTTGTAATGGAATTACTTTTTAAAATTTTAACCTTGAAATCCATAAAAGTTGCGATAATGAGAGGATGAAGCTTATCAATATTAACAAGGGATGATACAGCAGCTGTTACAAAACAATCATGAATGTTAGTGAAAACTAGGTCTAAAACTCGGCTTGACGCCTTTTTAATGCTATTACATTGTTTAAGAATCTATAAGCGTACTAGTTAAAGTTGAGATACCTAGACAAGAATACTTTCGGGCACCACTGTCACTATCAAGAGACCACTCGATACATCCAAGATTAAAGTCACCAAGACAAATGTACTATAACTATGTAATTCAGATTCACAATTACGTTTATTTACCTAACATATTTATTCGAAGAGGTGGAGGTCAACACATAAGGCCAAATTATACATTTGTTTGAAATTTTAAATTGTATTTTGATCCATAAATGTTCGCATTCGCTCTCCCAACTGTACATGCGACTGCAATCAATTTTTTTAGAGAAACCTATAAGTACTCCACCTCCTTCCTGTTTATGTTGGAAACTTGTTAACTTTCTGTTTCTCTCTCTTCCTGTCTCTTCTTGTTAACTTTCCTAAATACGATGTATCTATTGTCGAACAATTCGGAATTTAGTATGTTTTCATTGAGCCATGTTTCAGTGAGAACAATAATATCATAATTATTACAAGTAATGTTAGTGTAAAAGGTGTGGGTTTTGGTTCACAATCCACGTACATTTTGGTAATATATGTTTAGATAGGAGAATTTTATAATTTTAACGTGGGAACATGGATACAGTGTAAATCTTAGAAAATATTAATACCTATATTAGTTTTGTTTTAGTTTCTTGACACATTTTTAATCGATCATAATTTGGTGACGTGCACAGAGTGGCGCGGCGCGCGCTGCTCCGAGGACGTGGATGAGTGCGCGGAAGGGCTCGTGGACTGCGGGCCCGGGACCTGCCGCAACCTGCCCGGCGCCTACACCTGCGACTGCGCGCCCGGATACTGCGGCCACGCCTGCGCGCTGCGCGACCCCTGCGACCTCACCCCCTGCCGCAATGATGCAACCTGCGCGCAGCGCTGCGCTGCCGTGCCCGACTACCTCTGCGACTGCGCGCCGGGCTGGGCCGGCAAGAACTGCACCCAACGGGCGCCGCCCACCGCCGCCGAGGGGCAGGACGGCGCGGGCGGCGTGGGCGGCGTGTCGGCCCTGCACCTGTGGCTGGGCGTGGGCGGCGCGCTGGCGGCACTGGCGCTAGGCGGCGCGGCGCTGGCAGCACTGGCGGCGCAGGCCCGCCGCAAGCGCGCCACGCGCGGCACCTACTCGCCGTCCGGCCAGGAATACTGTAACCCGCGCGCGGAGATGATCACGCACGCGCTCAAGCCGCCGCCCGAGGAGCGTCTCATATAGCACACATACACACGCACTAGCTGTAAGTCTTGTCAGTATATACACACGTATGTGGGCGCGCGCTCGGCCGCCGGTAGCGCGTAAGTGTACATAGAGCGGCGGCGACGCGCGCCGCAATAGACTAAGAGAACGAAAGCGTGCAACATTCTAAATTACATGTTAGTGAAGGCGCCGTGCCTTATCCCCTAGCGTAAGTCCCGTAGTGACCGAGTGTCCTCACTCTACGCTCGAGACACTAGTGTATACATTCCGAGCTCTCCCCGAGACTATTCCAGTATTGTGATATTGTACTCGACACTCTAGATGTAGTCATGTACATAGCGACACCTGTTGGTGGTTCTAGGATAAGTAGTATTTATTACACACGACTGTCCAAATGATTTTATGTAAAATTTATACTGTAGATATTTTTATAATGCGAGTGAGTTTGACTGTGCGTTGTTACCGTCCACTGCAGCTGTAACGCCGTTACACTTCGTGATTGCAATCAAATATACATACTTTACTATTTTACGCGAGTTTTATTATACTCTGCCCGTGTTTGTTTAATCCCTTAGTAGTTTATAATAAACCTACATATACCTGGTAGCCTCGACTGCGCTTCGATTATGGATAGCTCATAATATAGTGTATTTGAAGCTATACTGATTGCTGTTGATTTTCTCAACAGTTTAAATGCATGCTATATTTTATTACACTTTTTTTATTGATCTAAGAAACACATTTTACATTATTTGCATTACAAAGTATTACATTATTTATATGACACGATGTCTATGAAAGTCATATGAACAAATTTGCTATTTATCTGAAGTTTTCTTCATATTAGTCAATAAAATTGTTAACAATACACGTACGCGTATTTTATTTCTTCTCCTCTAAATACTGCCAAAATCTCAACACAAAGCATCCTGAGAGTTTCTTCAATAACTCTTATTTATTTATGCAGCGTAAGATGAAATACAATATAACTAAGAGATTTGAGTAATAAAAGATCGGAACAGATCAAATTTACCATCTCACTTGCTTCCACTTAATTATTTTCGCCTCACCATCGTTCCTATGATAACCTTTCAATGCGTCAGGCTAAATGAAAAAAGCGGTCTGGCAAATGAGATATCATCTAATAGTAGTCCCCCGAGCAATATACATAAATTAATAAAAGTATCTTATAATTTATTAGCATTTACAAATCTAGAAGGATAATGGATAACGTCATTTCTAGTATTATTATTATATATTCCCAAGAAAATATAAATTAATGCCCTTGCCTTGAAAAGGAATCGAGCCTGTCGCGTTTAAAGTCACATGCTTGTGAATCCTACGCCTCGACTGGTTCCGGTAAATATTTTTATTACATGAAATAAAAAAAAAAGGAGTACAAAAAAACCAAGCCCATAAATTTCAAATTTACATATTTATTACATAAATAGTGTAGACAACACGAGTACAGTCATCCAAGTTATATAATAATATACATTTCTTACTTAAGTACAATACTTCTAAAAGAAACAAAAACGATAAATAAAACAAGGAAGATAAATCTTAGAGACATCCTTTACTGAGCGGCGTGCTCGACTCGTTTGGCACATCCATGCGTGAGAGTGTGTAGGGGTGCTGGGGGGTGGCTACCTGTTGTCGTGGGGGTGCAGCACCACACGTTGGTAGTCGCGGCGCGCGAGCTGTTGGCGGCGCCGCGAGCCCAGCTCCGCCGTGCCGTCGCGAGTGATGTACAGCTGCAGGCCTGACGCTGCACACAAAATAATTACATATCCATTAGGTTTAGAAAATAAAATATATTTAAATACATAATTATAAACATTTAATCTCATATAGGAAAAAAGCAAAGCATGTCACTTCAAAATTATCAAACTAGTTTATTGTTTCCATTGTTGTTCTTTGTATTTACTTATGCACGCTTGTATATGTTTAGGCATAAACAGTTCCTAAAACAATCCATACGACTGGTAACTGGCCTCAACGTTTAAATGACTGTACTGCAGCCAATGAAAACCACTACTTCACATAAGCTTCATATTTTTTTAAATAGTTTTTATATTAATTTATTCAACAAATGCATTGTAATAGTAATAAATGTTACATACAATATAAAAAATTTTTTTCGTAACAATACTTTTGGCAAGACTAAGTACTCACTCTCTGCGGCGTCGTCGACGGCCTGCTTGAGGTCAGTGGCGGCGAGTAGTTCGTCGATCAGCGAGTCGGGGTTCACGCGCGTGTTCTCCACGCGACACGACACCACGTGCTACACAAACAAACAAAATGATAGAATACAATCGAAATTAAAAAAACACTATTTTAATTAAATTTATTGTGAAGAATTGTTAGGGGACAGAATTTGAAAGATTTTTTAGAAAAGTAATCAACCCAGCCTTGAATTCCTCCACCTGAAAATTTGACAGAAAGTGGAGAACGAACTGTCTGTCTGTCTGTCTGTGAACGAACACTAGCCCCTTTTATATCTACCTTTCCTATTCTACTATACCTACCTACTTTTTCTACTCTCATATATGCGGTATAGAGCGTTAAATAAAATATAAATTCGTACCTGGTCGTCAGGCGGCAACACTCGTCGCTCTAATGCAGCCCGCGCTCTCTCCAGCGACCCGCTTTCAGAAGCCGACGAAGGATTCCTGCACATACGATCATTTTATTGACATTACGCACACTACTATATGTAAGTAAATAGAAGAGAACAGCTACAAATATATTAATTAAAATCTAATGATAATTCTTTATAGATTGATTAAAATACTTAATAGTAAAACATTCGTATATTATAGACATTAAGTAATAATATCAATACTTATTAGAATCGATGATTTGAAAATTAGACGCAATTTGTCTAAACAAAATATTACTACGGCTACGTCCGTCATTTCGTACAATTTTAGACGAGAACGTAAAATATTTGTAAGACCCATGCAAGAAGCGTCGTTACATAACCATAAGCATGCTCCGAAGCTAAAAAAAAGATGACCATGCTTTTTCCCATTAAAATTCTAAGCAAAAGGCGGAAAGTAAAAAGACAATATTTTAGGTAAAACATATTTTCTTTTTTTTAAACATCTATTAAAATAATAAACATAAATATTCTAATTCAAAATAATCTGAAAAGCTGAACAACACAAGACAACATTGACGCGAGGCATCGGCTGTGTGTGTGTGTGTGTGTTGTAAACCAGGTTTTTTGATATATTAATAGTATATGGAATCATAATATTTAGCAATTCATTAATTTGTATATTTTTCTCAATATGTAATATATTACAAAAAGTCTAAATCAGTGGTCTGTAACAGTATTAAGAGTCTACTTTTATAAAACACTAGGTGACGCGCGCAGGAGGTGCAAATAAACAAAAAATAAATATGTTTCAATTTCAAATTTTGTAAAATCGGTGACGAAAATAATTTCCATACAAACTTTCAACGCCTTATTTGCATCCTTTTGGAGAATGTAAAAAACTATGAAACGTGTTCAATTAAATACTTTTAAGGGTCTGTATTTCAAATTTTATTAAAATTGGTGCCAATTAAAAAAAAAATTATACAAACTTTCAACCCCTTATTTGCATCTTTAGGGCAAGAATCTAGAAAACTATGAAACATTAAATTTTTTCCTTACAAACTTTCAACCGCTATTTCATCCCTTTAGGGTTAAAATTTTTTAAAATCCATTATTTTGAAACTTATAACAGTAAAAGTTACAGAAACATATGACAGACACTGTATGTGTGCGTGTCTTGTGTGTGTTTGCGTGTGTGTGCACCGAGGCCTCGCAAAGGTACATGTGCACGCACAGCGCAGAGCTGGGGCGGCGCGGCAGCGAGCCGTCGCGCAGTGCGCCGCACGCCGTGCACGCGCCCTCCGCCCCTCCCTCGCCGCCCGCTCTGCACGCCTCGCGCCTGCGGCACGCACGGTATAAGTCACGCTTACAACTACATATAATATAATCAGCAACAGCTACTCAGACCCTCCTGACTGAGATAACAACACAAACTGAAAACCGACACGTGTGAGACACGAAACTATTGAAACACACACATATTGCGGCGTCTCGCCCAGTATCATATTATTAGTATGTACCTTTCACAATAAAAAAAACAATACAAAAAGAAACAAAACAAAATAAATAATCTAGAAAAAATAACAGAAAAGATATGAAATAAGAATGATTGCAATGCAGAGAGCAGGCCCCGCACCCAGTGGTTAGTTAGTTGCAAGCATCAATGGCAGTGGTAGTGGTGGTAGTTTCTAGGTGATGGGAGCTGACCTGGCGGGGTCGCGCGGCGTAGACGCAGCGTTAACCTCCACATCAGAGGGTACGATGCAGTGGAACTCGTCCTCCAAATGGTGGGAGACCAGCGAGTTCTTGCGGTGAGCGAGCGGCGTGAGAAACGGGAAGTTGATAAATAGCTCTTCGTTACGTCGATTCCTTTCCACGAGCGCTGGTATTGTGTTTAAGGACTTCTGCTTGAACACTTGGAAGTTGGTGAGGGGCTGGACGGAGGTTATTACGGAGACGGCCCGTCGTTTCTGATCGAAGTAGGTAGGCATCGCGAAGGAGCTGTCGGGGGTCGCGTAGTGGCTGCCGGGGGTCGGCGGGTGGCGCGGCACCACGTCGGGGGTGAGGTACGGGGGACTCGCGCTGAGCGTCGTGTTGGGGGTTAGGAAGTCCTCCGAGGAGTCCGCGAGGACAGTCCTCTCTAGCAACAGCTTGGCTAGCTTGTGTCCGGCGTGTAAGGTGGTGGTGGTATGCTCTATACGGATACTAGTGAAGGGAAGGAAAAAGGGCGGAGAGAGGAAAAATAATAATAATAATAAATAAAATGATTTCAGCTGTGTGTTAGTGACGTGCTTTCACTCGTGTTAATACAAGCGGAGGCGGGGGCGTGGGCGCGACACCGACACCTGTTCCGACTCGCCCGACGCTATGTACAATCGACAATCGAGTTGAAAACTCGCTTTTTACAGAAAATAAACATGATGATAGGTAGAGGAAGAATAAAATAAAAAATAATGATAATAAAAGTAAAAAAGAAGCACTCAACACAAAGTAGTTCCACCATTCAGCATGAGAAGTAAGTGCCTCTATTCTGCATACATCTCACAGACATCAACAAATACATGTATATTTCTCATAACATTTAAACATTTCCAAGTACATTATTTTATATCATTTACTAAAATCATATTCATGAAAAGTCATAATGAATGAATTAATTTTCTTAATTTTAAAGTTGAATTTTCTTAGCTTCATCAAGAAATAATATTTAAGTATAATATATTATCCATTTGCCCATATAATCGTACGACAATTGATAGGGCTGTGATTGCGCATGCGCATGCATGCAGAACTCACAAATGAAGGTATGAAGATAATATATATCCCAATAGCAATGTACAAAAATATCACAATTTAGTGACTTAATTCTATTTTTTTTTAATAGTGTGGTATAGTATGGTTCTCTAAATCTGGCGTTCCGAATTCTTAAAAGTGTAAAAATTGCAGACAATGTTGTGACAATTGACAATGACAATTGTACGTGTAATGTAGTTTAAGTGCTAGTGCAGATATATTGTAGTGTTAGTGTTAGAAATACCACGAAAATTATGGCAATGTGTCTATATATATTTTTTAAATAAGCAGTAATAACGAATTATTTGTATCAATCACTCACTTTCATGGTGAATCTTTTATTGTTTGTATAGAACTAACCTTTGAACATAATATAAACTCTTAAATAATCTCCTTTTTTATATAAAAAAAATACAATCTGACTTCGTAGACGGGAAGTGTAGTGTTAATGTAAAATATATAGTACAATGTAGGTGTAAATATATTCACCTGTTGTGATGCGGCCGGGAGTCCCCCGCGGAGTCCCCCTCGGAGCTCTGCCGCGAGTGCGCGGACGCCGCTGACACCGAGCTACCATAGCCCGACGCCTGAAAACCAACATATATAGTGTAAGTGTAAAATCAAATCATTTTTTGTATAGTCTGACAAACAGTTCATGATAATTGTGAAAACAGGCATGAGCATTAGCGTATCTAGACATATTTTAGTTTAGTGTAGCGGGGTGGCGGGAATGTCCTTATATACTTATTGTCGGTCTTAGATAAACACGATGGTGTCGAGATTTTTTCATAAATATATAGATTTTTAGTTGGCCTGATGTAAAAACTCTGAGAAAGCCATAAAAAATACGCTATTTTAGTCACTTCGTAGAAGATAAACTTTAAGACGTCTCACCTTACTACTCATATCACCCGACGTATTCGAAGAGTTACGCGAGTGTGTATGCTGCTGCTGCAGACAGGCGGCGCAGCCTCCGGACCCTGTGCCCAACGGCCCTGGCGGACCCACTGTCCCCATTGTCCCCACTGTCCCCTGTCCCGTCGTCGCCGTCCCCACGCCCCCGCCCGTTGTTATTGTGTTGATACCCGGGATAGTGCCTGTGTTTTGTGATATCACTATTACACCTGGAAACGTTTTTAAAGAATATTGTCTTATTAACTAGTAATCATTATATTGTATTTGTATATTGTGTTATTAAATAGTAAAAATTTTAATGGTGATATTATTTCCTGTACTCCATTTATAATTTAATTAAGAAAATATTGTTTTATTCTAGTCTTCAATAGACATACCTATACCATTAAATTTTTGAATACTAGTAGGATAGGGATAATATAAACATAAACATTTTATTAATACCTGGATAATCAGGTAGACTAGGTAGCGGCGCGGGGAGGCTCGGCAGCGGCATGTCCTCCACGTCGGGGGACGGCAGCTCGCACGAGGGCAGCGACGACAGCGCCGGTGTCACACCCTCTGTAATCCATTCAAACTAAATGTTTTAATTATTCTAATTACTCTTTCAGTCAAACGCTATCTCACTGCGATATGATGAGCACATACTAATATTAATAAAATGAAGCAAATCGGCAAATCACATACATCCAAAAGTTACATTTTAATAGTCAGAATACAAATAATAATATAAATATATGAAAATGTAATCATAACATAAGTTTTAGCTTTCAACTCTTAGTATTCCAATTCTAATCTCAATTGTGTGAATAACATTAAAATACTATTTACGACTTTGAGTATATTTATTTTTAGCTTCACATGGGACAGAACACTCTGTTTTTTGCCTTTTGACCGAAACTGAGACACTGCATTGCCAATCAATAGTGGCGTAACTCAACGCCACAAATTGTTTTTAAAATTAACAAACCATAATTCTTCTTCTTGGTGAGCGAGCCAAAGCCTGAGCTGGCGGTGGAGGAGCCGCAGTCGTCATCGGCCGCCGCCGCGCTTTCCGACCCGCTGTCGCCGCCGGTCTTTTCCGCTACTTCCTGCTTCCTTTCCGGACTGTAATTATGTAATTAATTATAATTAATAATAGAAAAAAAATAGGAATAAGAATAATATAACAAAAATAATAATGCAATTAAGGCAGGGGCCTACAACTGGAACCGCGATAGGCTGTGGGTTCTATTCACAGTCGAGGAATGTATCATTAAATATTTTTATTTGCTTGCTCTGGTGGGGGGTTGAATTCCGCCACTGAACACTGTATGACTTCAGAATTTCAGGTGTACGTTTAGAGATACAATATCGATATAACACCCCAATATTTTTACCATTTCATATGGAGATACTAGAGACTAGAGTAACATCCAAAGCTGAGTTATATTAATGAATGCGAAGAGTTCAAAGAACCACTCAGCGCGCCGGACGTGTTAATTACTATTTGATGTTTTGAAATGTTTACTATTTTTGTATTATTCAGTTTCGAAATTAAAATATAATACGTGCAATTACTTATGTTACAAAGAAAACAGATTATAAAATTTAAGACAAATATTCTTAGTAATAAAAGATTTCCATTTCTAAAATGAATACATACACTTTGAATAGCGGATCTCCTGAGATCATGTTCATTTTGATTCGTATCCTCAGCACGGAGTTGTCTTGCCGCCGCTGGCCGCTGCCGTAGCCCTCGAGCAGGCAGCGCCGCGTGGTGTCTCCGGCCCCGGCCAGCTCTGCGAGGTTCAAGTCGCAGAACCCTAACTTTTGGTATGACCTGCCACCTGCCCATAACCGATATATAAATATTAGCGAGACTAATCATAACAAAACTATAATGCAAGATTTAATGGAGTATTAAAATATACTTCTAAACTTGTACGCTGTTCACTACAAAGGTAGGCAAAGGGAACCTAAGACGCTCTGTTCCCCACGCACCGTAATATTTTCGAGACATTGGGAGACATATCAATGCTTCAAGATGACCTCAAACGTATGTATTAAATTCTATTCACAAATAATAAAATATATAAATATAATACCGGAAATTTCAGATTCATATAATTCAAATAACTTGGGAAATAACGCTCCAGTGCACTGCATCATATGTGCATGTGGATATTCAAAAGTAAAATATTGTTGAAAATCTATTCAGTCAGCTTCGATGTTGCCAAGTTTTCCTTTTGCAGTGCGGATATTTGCGATTTCAAACTTTATATTATACAGTTTTCATTGTTGGGATATTTTATAGAAGGAAATAATATTGACAAGAAAAGATAATATCATTGATATTAAAATATACCACGAGATTGAGGCAATCGTAACGCAAGGAACAGTATCAGACTGGAAACGCAATCGTTGCGAGTTCAGACAGGCAGAGTCTGATGTTCCACCACTCAAAACGCCGTGTCTTGGATCTGATCGGAAGGCTCGAAACGGAGTATGCCAACCCTGCTATATGAGGGTTACAGCGTTAGTCTAAAACAATAAATATCTTACCTTTGCACTCCTTCCGTACGGACACCCGCAGCAGCGCGGGCTCGAGCACTCCCGTGTTGGCGTTAGCACACATCTTGCACACGAACGAGAACTTTGCGTTCCACCGCACCGCGTGCTTGCGGACCTCCTCCCTGGAAACAAACAAAATACAACGATTAAAAATTTATCTCCGCCAGCTAATAAAGACTTCATTAAAATTTTAATTAAAACGTCAAAACCAGGAAATGTCTGAAGATATTATTATCTTTTTGGGTATTTATATTACAGCTTCATGGCATATCCTGCATATAGCAGAGGACGCATTGGTGAGTCGAGTGTTAAAACACTCTGTTCCCCAATTTCCGCTAAATTTTGGAGACATTGCGTATTAAGTGACCGAACTCAACGCCGCGCCCCTTCTTGTTACCAGAACGAAAAAAGGAAAATAATTTACCACCCCCGTGGGTATCAGACCTCATAGCCGTTACGCTGTACCACGACGGGTAATATCTTCTGAAGTATACCTAAATCATTTAATTAAGTTAAGTAGTAAAATTTTATCGCCGCGGACGAGCGCGCCCTAAGATAACGATTATCTCGAGTCGGGGGTCTCTGATCTCTAGGGTTGATGAAATAAGCGATATTTTTTGTGAACCTCAGTTGGTTCTGACGTGGCCTTAATGAAATGATGAATTGATATCGTTCATAAGTAGGTACTCATTTGTGTCTTTTTATAAGAGCCGTATTTTGTAAAATCTTTAAAAAAATGAAAAGATTTTTCCATGGCATGGCAGGATAGGCAGAGAGAACGTAGTGTTAAACTGTTAAGACCTTCCGTTCCCCAAGCATCGTCTAATTTTCAAAACACAATTGAAACTAATCTATATATATAAAAGGACTTGTCTTCACTGACTGAGGNGATATTTTTTGTGAACCTCAGTTGGTTCTGACGTGGCCTTAATGAAATGATGAATTGATATCGTTCATAAGTAGGTACTCATTTGTGTCTTTTTATAAGAGCCGTATTTTGTAAAATCTTAAAAAAATTAAAAGATTTTTCCATGGCATGGCAGGATAGGCAGGGAGAACGTAGTGTTAAACTGTTAAGACCTTCCGTTCCCCAAGCGCCGTCTAATTTTCAAAACACAATTGAAACTAATTGAAGTATAAATATTTTCTCGAGTGTAGATCGATTCCAAAACCACCGCGTTCACAATCTGAGGAGTAAAATTATCAAAGTAATTAATTTCGTAACATAGGTGTTTACGGAATACCAGAGTTACCCCTACGCTACCGCTACGCTACGACGGCCTCTGTTTCATCGTTATTTCTAAGTCAGATAACGCAAAACCCAACAGAACGGTAACGGCCCACTGGCATGCCATCACGTTATCATTTATTATCATTTATCACTGCCACTTCCTTATTTTAATAAATACGAAAGTCATTTGGCTGAATGGAATGAAAATTAATTAAGCTCAACGATATTGACTCCTGGAATGTTGGACGAGGAATGCAAATTGACTACTAGAAGTTTGGAATAACACTTTAAAAATGTTAAAACAAGTGAAAATAAATAATATCACCAATCAGGAAACGAACTCACAACTATCCACCACAACCATCGTGCTAACAGTCAGACGCTGTGCCGCTGCGCCTGCTGGGGTTGTTTCAAGTCACACTCTTTGATCCTTCGTCTTCTTGGCGAGCCAAACAAAAAGAATTTAATATATTCTAAATTCATAGAACGATTTGTCTTTTTCAATACATAGTATCTACTGACTGTTACAGGTACCAGTCCTAGTTTATATTTCACTTTGATGAAATGTTCTATCTAAATAAAGTACATACATAAATCCAGCTTAGATAAACAAAATGCAACGGCTAAGTTCCGCAAAGAGACATGTTTGTAGAGTGGGCGGAATTTCTAAAGCCAGGTAATGGCTCTATCCTGCAATATGCGATTATATTGGATTTATGATAGGTACATATATTATTTTATTATAAGAGTAAAGTATTTAATTTAATTAGATTTAATTGATTTTTTATAAGAGTATAGTAAACCCTTTATTTAAATAAAAATATATATTAATTTAAGTATTTTTTATAGCTTCACGCTGTATCCCGCAAATAACAGGGTAGGTAGAGTTAACCTGGGTGCTTAGTATTAAAATATCCTGTTCCCCATTTTCCGCCGAATTTTAAAGGCATTGTGTGATAGAAGGTGGAGCTGATAGTTGGGACTCTTACAACAGTAGTTTTACGAAGACAACAGTACAAGACGGTTTTGGATTCAAAACCATTTAGGGAAAAAATAAAAAGAAGCAGCGATGATAGTTATTGAGTGTCCAAAAAACGAAAAAAATCAAACAAAGTCTGGGCAAAATGATATATCCTTGCAGTTCATCTATATATATAAAATCGAAAGGTCACTCACTCATCACGAAATCTCAGAAACTACATGTGCTAGAAATTTGCAATTTTGCATAGGAGTTACTTATAGGACGTAGGTGCTCGCTAAAACGGGAATTTGCAATATTTGACTTCTAAGGGGTTGTTTTTGGGGTTGAAAGTTTGTATGAAACTTCGTTACTACAAATGCTAGGAGTCTCAAATTTTGCATGGACGTCACTTATAGGACGTAGGTACCCATGGAGACAGAAATTAATAATAACGTAGGTCACGCAGGCGAAGCCGCGGGCGGGCCGCTAGTATGTCATATAATCCTCAGGTTATATCAGTGCATGTAAATAATAATTAAGTATTGTATAAAACTTAGACAGTATGTAATACCTAAATGATACAATAACAGTAATTAAATCCTCACCTCAGCTCCAATACGTAGCAACGCGAGGCGTCTGTCGAAGACAAGTTTTAAAGTGTTTGTCATCTACTTAAAAAGGGATAATATACCTAACTGTATATTTTAACATATTAGGAACCGGTCCCACTCAGCTTTGTTGTAACAAATTCAAATAGACTTGTTTTAAGCCTGTAGCTTTTTTTATTAGCTTTACGCTTTATCCCGCATATAGCAGAGTTGAGACACTCCGTTCTCAGCTTTTCCCCCGAATTCAAGACATGTGTTGACGACAGGCTTTAATGAAACCCAGACTGAAACTATCACATGTCATAATGTTGCTCGTAGAATCATCCACTAGTATAGGTACGGCGCGACGGTACCATAAATTACTAGTATTAAAATTTTAGCTGTGGCAAATTATGTGTAATGACGGAGATTCTGAAAGAACACGCGGTGTTAAGTTGCGCTATTGACTATTTTTTTAATAAATCCGACGAAAAGTGGAGAATAAAGAGAGTTATGAATAGATTCTCCTCTGTCTATTCATCTAAAAACCTGGACTCTACTATGATATGAACTAATCGAATAATCTAGTGAGAAAAACAAATACAAAAATGTATCTGATAAAAATAATCAAAACGCATACTTATAACTTTCAACGTTCGACAATATTATCAACAGTTATAAAAGAAATAAAAACATTTAATGTTCCTATTCGTACGACGTAACTGATAACTAAATACACGAGTCCAACTCCGAACGTGCCATTATATAGATACCATTTTGATAATAGCAGAAATGGTACATGAGGCCGTCGTGACGCAGCGGCACAAACATGCAACTATAAACGCTCAGGTTGTGGCTTCGATTCCCACTGGGGAAAAGTGAAATATTTGATGAGGCAAGGCGCGGTGTTGAATTCCGCCACGCAACACGCAGAAAACGAGGAACGGAAAGGTCTTGAAGGGAACGGAGAACTTTAATACTAGATTTAAAACAAGGTACTAATTCTAGGTTCCCTCTGGTTACCCTGATATGTGCATGATAAAGCGTGAAGCTATAATAAAAAAATAAATGAATTTTATTTATAACGCGTGAACTTAAAAACACTTTTCTTTTCATGATTCTACAATATAGTTATGTTGGTCGTGTTACTTACGTTGTCCATGTACTACAAAATAAATAAGTATACAGTTTTGAATATATACATATAATATCTGTCCTGGAAGATAAAATGCTATAAGAGAAACATTCCGTCAAAGAAAACAATGCAAATAGGTTTACAAACATTTACTCAAAGTACCTTTTCCAAGTTCATATAAATTTTAATATCGCTTTAAGATGACGAGCATATTCGACAATACATTTCGGGAAATTCCTTAACGTTTTGAGTGGGACGGGATGGGGAATGAAATTTTTAATATTTTCATTTTCCTCGGTCTGTTAACGAAGCAAAGCGCGGCATTAAGTTTCGCCATTCAACACGCGATGCCTCGAGAATTCGGCGGAAAGTGGGGAACGTAAGTGTTTCAACACTAAGTTCCCAGGTTCCATCTGCCTATGGGGAGTGTATTAATACTTTTTGCCTACCCGGCAATATGGAAATGGCAAACGCAGCAAGCTATACGACCGCTTTGTATCGTATGTTTAAACTGTTGCGGAAAAAAGTGTCGCACGGAGTGTCCCAACTCTAGGTACTCCATGTTGCTTCCGTATGATGCCCAAAATGCACGATTATGTGCATACTCGTATTTACGAGGATTTTAAGTAAGTTAGTCCTTTCATCATGATCTAACTCCTCGGCATATGCTTAATGGCACAGTTTCCCTGGAGCTTCGTTCCCTAATTAGCAGCAACAAAATAACATTATGCAAGACGCCCCGGCTGGGAGCGCTCGCGTTAGTCGCCGCCGCCGGCACCACAGCACACACGTCGTGGCACTCCGCGTAACTATGAAATTTACAAAAAATCTGAAGCGTATGAATCTGTACTGAAATAGTTTTAACTTTATTGACACAGCATGAAGGCTAGACAAGTCATACATTCTAGGACACTAATTTAGTGTTGTTTTGTTTAAATAAAAAGATTGTATCTTTTTAACTTTTAATAAACTATATGAATCAAATATTATATTAATAAAGCGAAAACAAAAGTTTTTCAAAGTCTAACGCCTGGTGGCGATAGCGTACCGTACAATTGGAGCGAGGTCGTGGCGCAGGGCGGATGGGCCGGTGTCGGGTGTTAGCACATGGCTGACGAGTGACGAGCTCGGGGTGAATAATTCGATTGATTTCTATATTACATACAAAATAGCGCGAGATGCGTCTTAAATTATTTCTTTTGATACATATTTTTCACTACGAACACTTATAAAGAAAAGTGAGTACTGGCAAGTTTATCTCATTTTCTCATTGAATGGACCATCCAACATAAGAGATTTTTAAATTCTGTCCAGTTTGTTTGTTTGTTAGCGTGTTCAAGCAAACAAACAAAATATTAGCAGCCAACAGGACCAAAACCTAATGATGTGACAGGACACGACCAAAACGCTATTAACGAGGAAGCGATGCTCGAGTTCATTTTATAACTCATTCAAAACAGTACGCTATTGCCAAACAGATTTGTTCCACTGGACGGTTCAAAATTGTGGGTAAGCGGTCGATTTAATAGCGGCCATAGCGTGAAATGTGATTCTAAAAAAATATCATTTTAACTTTGAAGTGTATATTTCTGTGATTTTGCGTCATCTCTGGTCATTCTGGATGCCACGATGAGTGTGGAAGAGCATCACAACAAATGATCACACAGCGTGTGACTGTAAACACCCAATACGTTATAAACATCAACTTATTCGAGAGAAAAGAACCAAAGAGACCAACCATTCAAAGAGAAATAAATGCCTGAACAGCACAAAAAACATTCAGAATATCATTATCAGTAGTTTCAAGATGGGTATTAAACTATTATTAGACACCTAAGCTATATACATTTATGGCCCAGGCACACTTAACGATCCAAGGCCAGGTGGATTCTAAAGACACGAAGGTCACTCTGCAATGGAACATAACAAAAAATTTGTAATTTCCAATATAAATAAATGCTACGCTGTATCAAGGCCGGATTCATTTGTCTTGTCTTGCAGAAGATAAATATAATAGTGATAAATTTTTACTTTTGCTCTTTATGCAGTGCGATAAAACATTTGGCAATTGACATAAATGGTAGGTTAGATCAGGAAAGATTTTTACGCGCTATATCCCGCAAATATCAGGACAGGCACCGCTCTATCACCCTCATAATAGACATACCGCGTGAAATGACGGAATTCAACGCCGCATCTTATCTTGATAAAACGGCGAAATAAAATAAAAGATCGAAGATGTTTTTAAACTTCACTCTGTATCCCGCTCAAAGCAGGGTAGACAGGGGACCCTGGGAACCTAGTGTTAAGACACTTCTATTCCCCGTTTTCTATCGGATTTTCGAGGCATTGCGTGTTGAGTGGTGAGGAAATGAAAAAAAAAAATTTTCATCCACCGACTGAAATGGAATTCACGACTGCGCTACAACAGATTGTAGATGTAGATTGTTATTGTGTATTAAGAAATAGAACAATTCGTGTAAAACAAGATTACTTTAGTGAGATTAGAACAGAAACATTAAGCAACATCCAACGATCGTACGTTACTCATCCAATTATATTTGAAATACAATATATTTACTTACTCAACCGCATTGAAAGTGTAATGTTGACGGGCGGAGGTGTGTTGAAATTGTTGTGAACATTTATCGTGATTTTGGTACTTCATAAAATAACGAAGATTTTTAACTAAGTGTTTATGTTGTTAACGGATTATAATGTAATATCTTATTTTCTAGTGTTGCAAGTTGCAGTGTATTCACATTGAATCATTCATGTCCGACCACTTATTTCTGTCGTACAGCAGGGTGAAGCAGAGGAAAGCGAGTATAAAGACGTTCCTCTGATCTCAGGACACATGCGTCAAAAAATCAACGCCAAAGTAATTTAAAATCAAACATATTTGATGACTTCAATTAAATACAAGAAGCTCTGCAAATATTAAATAACAAGACAGACTGTTAATTTTTTAATAACCTTATAAAACAAATCAAACACAAACACATACCATAGACAAATTCATAAAAAATCAACAAATGAATATAAAAGGTGGCGCTTATACGTAATGCTAAATTTGAATAAATATTTTGATAATATTCCAACAAAACAAGACAGAATCTCGAGTGTTGCGGTGTGTATGTAAGCGAGCCGACTCTGGATAGAAATTGTGGGACGCGTTATGCAGCGACCGCAAGAGATCAAATGTTACATTTGTCCAGTAGGTACAGCCGTTCTAAAATTATTACGGAATTTCTGTATTAGAAATCAGATCATAAAATTTTTCTTTTCTATGCTGCTTCATTCTGTATCTCGCACACAGTAGGGTAGGCAGAGGGAACCTGCTGTTAAGATACTCTGTTCCCCACTTTCCGCAGAATTCTGGAGACATTCATTTACAGTCACACTTTGTGCCCCTGCGCCATGACTGGCCTCAAACTCTGGCTGTTCTCTGGCTGTTCCATTCCAACAATGCCTGGAGAAACCACGAAGAACATTTTTAGGGTAGATAAGACATAATGTTACACAATATAACCAGGTAAGAATTTGGCATGTGTGAAAGCTTCTTGAAATCAATGTTAGTGAATCTTAGAATGTGTTATGAGTCATACAGAACGAGTAGTTAATTCGAATTGACTATGCGGGCGAATCTGCAGGTTTAAGTAGACGGTATTAAATGATGAATCAAAAATTTATCTCACTTTACCAACTATATAATTACAACAAAAATCTAAATATATTACTTACGTACATAATCGGTATTCGGCCGAATACGATGAAATATAGCGGGTTGTCCTAACACCATGTTCTCAGGTTCCCACCGCCTATCCTGCTATGCGCGGGGTACAGCGTAAATGATTGAATATTCGTCGCAAGTCTAAGTCTACTCTGTATTAGTCACTCTTGTATTGATTCGGAAAGATCATCGAAGGTCGGGCAATGTGTGATGTAACAGCGATTGTAATCTCTTCTAGGTATTGTATGTACGATCTTACTTAGCAGTCTAAGACAACCTTGCTTGGCACAGGCTATTATTTATAAGGTATAGCTTTTATTTGCGGCTAGGTCGCAGGCGTACAGCTGTAAGCGCGACGGGTTGTGGATTCGATTCCTACTCAAGGAAATGAGGCATTTAACAATTTCTCATTTCCTCGCTCTAGTGACGACAAAACAGCGTGACGGTAAAATAAAATTGTATAGGTCATTTACACATACTGGTCGATCGCAGGCCCCCACTATGCCATATAATATAACCTTTTTAAAAAAAATGGATTTACAAAACGCAAAAAGATGTTTTCAAACCAGTAGTTCCTGAGATTAGCGCGATCGATCAAACAAACTTTATAACATTTTAGACAGACTACAAACCTTGTCTAGTAGAGATGGGTTGTGGCCTCACAGTTCTGCCTACGATTGATTAGTGTACGTTATTTAAGTGGCATCCTTCATGTAAATTCATTGTTACGTAAATTTAAGTGAAACTCTCAAAAAAAGGTTATGTATCGCATATTATTCAAATTAATAAGTTTAATTATCTAAGGAGATCTATCTAGACGAGATACCTACTAGTTATTTTAAATTTATAAAAAAATATATTAAAAAAACAGTTTGGCAATTTCTTCTCATAAATTATTGCTAGGTTTTATAGTATAGAATATATTATTTGCTATATATTTTATACTATAGAAAACACTACCATGTTTTGTTATTACTGTTTGTATAAAGTATAAACAGTAATAACAAAACAATCGTTTGCCGATACACTTAAGCGATGGATAGATGCTATTACGATATTTCTCTAGAAATATGATATCATCGGTACCACACTTTGATGAAACTATAATCTGCAATTTCCTGTTCAAAACAAAACGAGATGAAATAAGCTTTGACATTAGAAATATACAGGTGCGCATGACGTCTAAAGATAATATTAGGTGCTAATATATATTTTTATCTTCACAGTAGTGAGGTTCCCAGGTTGGGAACCTAGTATTAAGAAATTCAATTCCTTATAAGCCACTTCCGTTCTTGTATTCCGTTCTTGGTATTTGAGTGATGAGAACTCAACGTGCTTTACCTAACTGCCTAACTCAGACAATGGAATCACAACATTTATATAAATACACAAAAGCACATTTCCCAGTAGTAGTATATCGTTCGTGTCCAGATCGCTTCACCTAGTTCACGCAGGGCGAGCGTAACCGGCTTTCCTTATGGCCCGTTCTAATTACCTTCTTCCCGCGATACTGAATCATACGTTACGCCGTTTCCTATAATAAAATTAATTTATATATTTGTTTAACTATTAGCTATATTCGTCAAAACCACCGTCAGAGAATGTGAACTCAAGAAATTGTATAAAACCATAAGAAAATAAGGATATTTTAAATAAAATTATTAATTAAATTGATTTAATTCTTACTTACTTAATGACGGAAATTAATGATATTATCTTAATTTTTTTTATAATTTAAGGATTGTCAAATTATTTACAAGGATTTTTTTTTTTTAAATTATTCAGGCCTTTTTATTACGAACAAAATAAAAAACCTATCTAAAATATTTATATATTTACATAAGCATGTTATGGGCATGTAATGGAGGGCAGACCCTGGCAATAGCCGGGATTAATGCCAGGAGGAAGGAGTTATGGGCATAACATATTCAAATACACGAAAACCTCCCAGGAATTAGGTTAATTTTAATGGAAACCCTATTATTTTATGTACACGAGTGACTCATAGAACGGTCAAGGGCGGCGACTAATATTTTAAGTGTTAATTTCACTAATACACGGTTCGAGGAAATTTTAAAAAATATTATGTATAACATAGGTACTTATCGTATTGAATCGAATGAACTTTTCATATCCTCGTTTTTGTAAAAGGAGAAGGCAAGGTATTGAATCCCGCAAGTGCAATTAGGTACCAGGGTGTCTCAACACTAGGTTCCTTTTGTCTAACGTTTGAAACATTACCAGAACAAAATGAAGACGGACCGACATACATACAAAATTTTGACAATAATTAGGAACGTTCCGTTGGTCCTCGTACCTCACAGGACAGCGATATTGAGAAAGGTTGACTTGATTACGCATTCAAACTACACGCGTAGAACTCATTGCACTATCGTCCGGACGTCTTTTGTGCAGTCACTTCAGCTTGGACCGAGTCATGCAGAGTAAATCAAATGTTGTATAAGAAACATATTTTTTTTGTTTAATCAAAAGATTTTTAGAATGAATGAAAAAATAAACAAATAAATTCAATAACATAACTTCTATGTAAATGGGTAGAACCTTAATTTCCTAACTCTATGCGTGTCAGGTTACCAATCAGCGATAAATAATAGCATTACGTACGGTATACAATAATTCTACATACAAAAAAAAATTTAATCAGCTTCACGCTGTATCCCGCGCATAGCAGGGTAGGCAGAGGAAACCTAGTGTTAAGACGACACTCCGTTCCCCACTTTCTGCCGAATTCTGAAAGCATTGCGTGTTGAGTGGCAGAACTCAACGCCGCGATTGAACGTAGAGCGAAGAAATGGAAATATAAACTTAAATAAATATTTCACTTCCTCGAGTGGGGATCGAACCCACAACCGTCGCGTTACAGTCGCACCCCTCGTTGAGTTCCGCCACTCAACACGCAATGCCCTCTCTGCCTACCCTGCGACACGCGGGATACAGTGTAAAGCTACAAAAACCCATTAATAATGTGTGCAATAAGAAGTAAACAATTTTGATTAATCAAGATTGCCCAATATAATACAACTAATAATAATTAGTAACATTTATGGCAAATTTCCCCAACAAAGTGAAGGCTTACAACAATAATGAAATGTACTAATTACATATAATCGAGAAATTCCAGTAAATAAGTATGATCATTGCAATAATTAGCTGTGAACTATCGAGAGCGTCACTCTCGTTCTCGCAGTTTGAACGTATGACATCACCGATCTTTGCACTTCGGTGAGCTCACGGTTCGGATGTTGCCAACTTTTTGCGAATTCTAGATAATACTATTTCATCTTCGCACCCGCACACTTCCGTTCTCCAGTGTCCCCCCATTTTCGAGACATTACGTGTTAAGTGACAGAACTCAACGGCCTCGAATTAATTAAGTCAAAACAGTCAAATCGTCCACTAATGACTCGAACACGACTTCATTATTCCTAATATTATATAAATGAGGATTCTTTGAATAATCTGTTAAGCCGTAGCCTCGTCGCACAATGCCTCTACATCACGTACCACCCACTACGACGATGACGACGACGAATAGGAAAGTAAAGTATATAGGTACTATTTTACCTTAGTATTATCAACATTTTCAATTTGCATGCATGTGTCAATTCGATTAATGTACCTGTAACAATAAAATAAGAATGAAATATTATTAATGAGTCAAAAAATATAAATAAATACTAAAATTTTAATGTATGTACAATAGAGGCAATAGTGGCACAGGAGGACATTGATGATCCCCATTCGGAGCAATAAACATATAACTTCGTACACATAAATATATATAATTCCTTCCCCAATGGATGTGTACCTCAGAAGTGTACCTACAAGGTCGCTCGCTACCGTTTCCTCGAGCACCTCGAGGTAAATACCAGTACCTACCTATACCGAGAAACGATGAATTTAAAACATATTCGCGACAAACAAATTGCATCAGGGGACTGGCGCTCTGTTCTATAAGGCTACCTGCGTCGTAGATATACCGCTAAATGCTTGCAAAATTACCGAACGCAACTTTAGTTATGCACGAGAGCATGCTGTGTGTTAAATCTTACAAATATTTAGAAGTCTGTTTAGACGCGAACGTTACTCGTGGTTTCATCTTATTTTAAGCATAATCGTCTTAAACACTATTTTATTTTTTAATTCAATCGCAACTTCCTGTTCCTGTAGAAATTTCAAAATATCCTATATTACTGCTCGCTCGCTCACGCAGTCCCCAAGAAACCTACATGCCAAATTGTAGGGTTATGCGCTGTAAAGTTCCAGTTTGGTTGTAATTTTAGTATATATAGGTACATATATATAAAAAACTTCTTGACAAGAAAACCTACGTCCTTAACTCGTATATTTCCTCTGCACACCCTGATATATAAGGGTAAGACTTAAAGCTAGCATCCATAGCTCACAAAGGTCAAACAAGTTGACACCGCAACGAGCGACCCAGCCACACGCGCGCCCACGTCCACTGCAAGTGATACGTCCTTGGACACGGGCAAAACAACATGAGACGAAACGTATGAATGTCTCTAAATGTATGAGATAAATTTAGCCAAATTACTCGTGGGCGCTATTAGTGACACGACGAAGTAATAGTTACGCTAACAAGTGTATCAATCTATATATATAAAATCGAAACTCACTCACTCACTCATCACGAAATCCCAGAAACTACAAGTGCTAGGAATCTCAAATTTTGCATAGGTGTTATTTATAGGGCGTAGGTGCTCGCTAAGACGGGAATTTGCAATATTCGACTTCTAAGGGGTTGTTCTTGGGGGTGAAAGTTTGTATGAAACTTCGTTACTACAAATGCTAGGACGCCACTTATAGGACGTAGGTACTCCTGGAGACAGAAATTAATAATAACGTAGTTCACGCAGGCGAAGCCGCGCGCGGGCCGCTAGTATTATATATTTTCCATCGATATCACAAAAAGCATAAAGTTTCTAATTATAATATATAGCGCTAGTGTCATATTATCGGGCGTGTTAAAGCGAGACGGAACCGACGCGGAAGACGGAAGGCCAAGGTGACAGAGTAAGGCAATACTGGTCTGATAAGTGATAAGTGCTATGGATTTATGAGTTGCGTTATGCATATATAGGCCCGTATTCATAAACCGCTCTCAACTGTGAGATCAATGTTGAGAGTGAACTTGAAATGTGAATTAAAGTGAATTTTCATCTATACATTAAAACAGTATCTCAACTTTGATGAATGATTTGATGATGGGGCAAACCAGTAAAAAGTCACTACGTTCCCCTTATTTCCGAGACATGATAAGCGGAATTTAACGCCGCACTTTATCTTCCAATGTAGATTAGTAAAGATAATTTTAATATCTCCTGAGTGGTTACCGAACCCATGCGACGGCTTCAAGACTTATAATCCATTAAAACATTAATTCTTATTGGAAGTATTTTATGCAAGATCTTTGATCTTTTAAATTTTACACACTGAATATTTCTCGTAAAGAGTAACAAAATAAATGTTGGATAAATAAATATTGCAGTTTGTTTCTACAGTGCTAAAATAAAGTGAGGTTATTGATTTCGCAACCAAATATCCTTTAAGTCTTTACTAGTTCCCTCCCTCGGTGGACTTTGCGGTTTGAGTGGTTTTCGCGGTTAGGTACCTACTGAGTTGTCAAAAGGTTTCTCTTGAGCATTTTATCTCTTCTCTATCTCTATATATAATAAAACAGTAACAATATTTTGTCTATACATTTCGTATTTTTGACTTACATGTATAGAGGGGTACATAAAAATAATAATAGAAAGCAAAAATATATTTTTTTTACTTCTTGTCTGTATGTATGGTCACGCTAATATCCGAAAGTACTGAACCGATTTACTTGAAACTTTAACCAATTGCTTTGTTTTAACTCAACTTAACATATAAAGTTTGTTTCATCAAAATCGGTATTAAAATTATCGGCATTTGAATGAACTGAAGGCATGAGTTTGCCTGCAAATATGCAATCTATATCTATACTTATACCGTATGATAAATCTGTTTGTTTGTGATAGATCTGTATTTTTAATCGACTTTCAAAACAAGTAGGAGGTTCACAATTAAATATTTTAGATTCGATATTAGATTAATTATTTTCGATTCGATTTCGATATTGGATTATTCGATTCGATTTGGATATTTTTTGTAATATGCAATCATTACAGTTATTTTATAAAGAATATTATAAATCCTTACCCAAATCAATAACATTACATTTAAGGCTGTTTCTGAACGAGCAAATTAAATTATTCATTGACATCATGACACATTTGACTGTCAGTCAATTCCGTTTATTAAATAAATAATCATGTAGTTCCCGCAGGCGAAGCTGTGGGGGNACCTTTAGTGCATACTACTTAGTGGGACTTTGCCACTTTTTTAGAATATCTGATTTAACTCCATTCGCCAACAATTCGTCTTTTAGAAATGATCAAAAGAAGAAAGACCTCTTTGCTTATCCAATGCTAAACTTATGTAATGACCGCCAAAGACATGATAACATAAAATAGTCATTCATAATAAATTGCCATAGATTAAATTAAATTAACAAATAATAGACACAGCTATAGAATACCATTTAAGAGGCGATAACTATTAGTTAAACGTGTTTATCGTCTGGTTAGTTTAATCGACAGTCAGCTGTGAACAATTAATAAATAGCATCGATTATTACAACTCGTGCTGGACATTTAGATACTCTTATAATAACATCACTTGTAAAGTTCACGGCCATAGTTATATTGTATTATTTTTTTATATTATTATTTTTATTTATTTTTTAATATGCGTGTTAATTTATTAGCATAGCACATAGCAAGTATCAAATATGAATTTGTTGATTATTTTATTTTTTGTATTGAACTATTATGACTTTATATTAAATATTATAAAAAAAAAATAGTCATAATATCTCGTAGTATCCAATGACTGACACCAGTCAGTGTTAAATGTGAAAAGTAATTAGTGCCCGATACGTTAGAAATACCATAATTAAAGAACAGAACAGAACAGAAATATGAATTAAATTTTAAATATTTATCTGAAAAAACAAGCCGACCTGTAACAGTATCTTATTACTTAATTGTAGTAAGTTCAAATTCTTCTTCATTAATGTTTATGTTTACAGTTTCAGCTTTTAGTGCTTTTGTACAAGAATATTTTAGGGATAAAAATTATTTTAATTAAGCTCATTTGCATTTCATGCAGGATAGCTTCCTTTGTATTATTGTATTAAACAATAAAATTGTAACCTGAATATTGAAAAGAACAACTGTTGAGTCTCTTGCCGGCTCTTCTCAACAGAACTGTCTTCCGAGCAGGTGGTAGCTTTATATTCATTCGACGATTCAAAAGTTCGACGTAGAAAAGTCTATTTATATAAAGAATATTTTAAATTGAATTGAATCGTCCAGTTATGTATGCGTAAATCACTTTGCCAATTTTATTGAATCGAGCACAAACACGACAACTAACGAACCAAAAAATTATTCATGTATTATTTATGCCCAATTGCAATATATAAAACATCTTCACTCACCAAAAAAGGCATAAGCCGATTGGAATACAATTTTCCTTTTACATAGCAATAGCATATACAATTAAATTAATTAACAGCAAGCGTTGCGGGTCGGTGAAGGACACTCGCACTATAAATAGCCAGCGACAACGCACACGCGTGCCTCAGTCAGGAGTGACTGATAACGTTATATCAATGCAAATATTCAATTATCATATTGCTATCTATGTATAAATATTTGCGAAATATACTGAATTACTCAACTTTAGTGAATACATTTTTTTTGCGGCGCCTAGGGGTGAAGTGTTAAGACACTCTTCGTTACCGTCCGGATTCAAGAGACGGGAACATAAACAATAATTAATTCACACAAGTAGTAGATGAAATTTAACATTATTTGTAAGAAATAAATTAAAAATATATGCGACAATAAAAATTTTAGCTCACATTAATTCTTGATTAATATGATTAAATTACGCATAATTATATACTTCAATCTACACCAGCAGTTCCTCTACCAACATACATACATACATACATATATCATCAGCCGTACTTAACCGGTCACAACAGAAACTTCTCGGCAGTAACCGTTTCGGCAATAAAATTAACTAATCAAGGTCAACCGCCTATAGCTACGTAGTGAGTACGTACACAAGTGGCATCATCTTATCTCACTCGAAATAATATTCTACTTTGGTTTGGTGGAGACGTCTGCTTTAATATTACAAATACCTATGTAAATATATTGGGGTTTGATTTCCATTTAGGGTAATAATCGCTTTAATTTTTCTGCTTTTGTAGAGAAATTAAAGTTATTTATGTGGTACGTTTTCTGAGTAAATGATTTCTTCTTTATGATTTGAATTCGTTTTATCCGCGATAATTCCAACCCAATTCCATTAATTAAAAATAAACAATGATAAATTTTTTGAACTATCTTTATTCTCCTTACAAGTGCTTCTAAGTAATTGAATTTGTCTCAGAAGTACTACTTGAATAGATTAAGAAAAACACCGACGTCCTCCACTTGTTGTAAAGAAATCACGAAGTTTGCACGAAAATTAAAAAGGCTCAAGAGTCTCCTTCATTTCTAATTCTTAGAACATTTACTAACAGCTGTTATAGCACTTTGCGCTATAATAATACGATAACTTCTAAGATATTTTCGGAACTTAACGCCGCCTTTGTGTTTTTACCAGAGCGACGAAATGAAAATATTTATATTTATTAATATACCTTACCTTGACTGAGAATCGAAACCGTAACCGTTTTTACTGTCAGACTCTTTTAAAGAACAAATAAACAATTAATAAAATATTTCATATTAGTAAAGAATAATCGTTGACGCGTTAACGGTAATTAAATTCGCGTAGATGTGATTTCACATAGGGTTTCCCGTCGCTCACGTTTCGGGCACGTTTCATATTAATCCGCGTTAATCTATATTAAATACTAAGTACTTCGAAACTGCCGTAGCTTTAGGTTTATGTAGACTCAAGCCGTGGGTGGCTTAAGTCTACATTGGATGGAATCTATACTAATATTAGAAATCTGAGGAGTTTATTTGGTTTGACGCGCTAATCTAGGGAACTACTACAAACGATATTAGCCAACCTAATCGAGGACACTTCAGACCTGAAATGGCTATCGCTTGAAGCAAAATTTTATCGAGCTTCAATTAAGTCTGGGTATCCTCGAGGGTAATGGCCGAGATCTTAACGATGTCAATCTACCCCCGCGTCGGCCTGAGCCTGGTTTACGTGTTAAAAGTGTTCTGGGTAAAATAATACTTTTAGATGTTACTTTAAGAGAGTAACATCTAAAAGTATTATAAATACGTTATAATGTATAGAGGTACTAAACTATAACTAACTGTCATTCTATAAATAATTATATGTTGAATGTCTACAATGGGTCGCACATATGAAGACATCCTTGCTAAATTATAAACCTAATGGGATCTCTTCACAATGAGTGATAAAAAAGCTTAGCGCGCTGGACGGAGTTGAAGAGGAACTGAGAACTCTGGGCATAGTTAATTGGAGAAAGGAAGCCAGGAAATTGTGAAGAAGTATCCTAGACCAGACGAAGGACCCTCCGCGGTTGTAGCGCTTGTGATAATGATGATAAAAATATAACGTTTTGAATTCAGGAGTCAGCATCCATATAGATCTCCAAGTATCATGTCGGTGAAATCGAGAATGACGTCATAATTAACATTTAAGTTGATTCTCATTTCATATCCACGTAGCAAAACCACGAGTATTTGTTAGTAATGTAAAATATAAGCAACAAAACGTAGTATGTAGTATATATTTGTCGAAGTCGAGTGAAGTAAACTAAAACAGGTACGTATTGGTCATTCACACTAGGCGATGCATCAGATGTCACGACTTGTTCAATACGTTACAAAACATTCAAAGAAGAAAAAACATATCTGCAAGATTACGCGTTCTCCAGGAAACATTGTTTCTCACTTTCTGCTCTTCTCTTCTCTCTTCTTTGTTGACAAAAGTAAATAAATGAAAATAATTTAAATATTATCATTCGTACGAGTTAAGATTTCATTTCATTGTGTTTATAGTCAGACGCTGTACCATTGCGGCACGGCAGCCTCTCATAATATCATATATTTTTTCAATAATCATTTACTAGAATTTACATAGATATAGCCAGAAAAAAAACTCAATTCAAAGAAAATTAACAAAAAACAAGCAAGTTCTGCAGAATTTCATCGCGTTCGGATGTTTTCTGCTGCTATAGCACCTGGCAGATTCGCAGGAAGTGAGATAAATAAACAATAAATTCTATTAGCTACTACAATCCAATTGAGATCGCAATTTAATCACTGACGAATTAGAAAAAAAATGTTTTTCAACCTCACGCTTTATCCCGCTGAAGCAGAGGTAGAGTAAGAGCAGGTAGAGATCTAGTATTTTTTTTATATACTTACATATATATTAAAAATACTCACTATAGACGTTATCATGTATTTTCATGTTTCTCTGATGTATAAACTAGGCTTAGGACCCGATATTAATATAACTAAGTATACTCGTATTTTACTTTACATACAAAAATCCAAAAAATGAGAAAACCTAATTTTTTCAAAAACAAATACCTTATATTAGAGCTATTGAGAAATTAGGGCAATCTATATAATTATAGCGGAAACCGCACATCTGGTGTAAAAAATACTTTATATGTAATTAATGTCATTATTGTCAAGTAATTATTGTCTCATGTCATTATAACTCTTGAACCGACTTCACGCTGTATCCCGCATATGGCAGGGAAACACAAGGAATTCAATCTCTCAATTTTCGACAATTAGCGGAACTCTTACCATTCTTAATGCACAGTAGATACCGACATTTCGAAATCTAAAGTGGGACATATAAACAAAGCAACAGATGCGCGATGCCCACCAGGAAACTGTCGCTCTTCACTCCCGCATCCACGTTATACTTATAATAACCCAAATCCTTCTTAGAAATTTATTATTTTAATGGAATGGATTTATATTAAAATCAAAAATAGAGCCCAAATTTAAACGTTACCTTGAAATTTTACAGGTTGTTGATAAAATATATACAGGCATTAGTCAATATTGTTATTCTAGACACGTAGTCCAACGCCCAATACATATAGTTGTACTACGCATACCTCAGCTATTGTATTATATTATTATAATACACCGGAAATGTTTGTTTGCTCGAACGCGCTAATCTCGGCAACTTTAAATCGAATCATAAAATTATTTTAGTGTTTTATAGTTCATATCACTCATCCAGGAAGACGTACGACATTAATAGTTTCAATTTAACGCACCGTACAAACCTCTAGATTTCGCTGTCCAATAGGCAATATTATTTAGACAATAGTATTTTTAATATTATAAGAGTACATGGCCTGCGGGAGCCGGGACTCGAGCACCATCCTTATAGGTCCTGAGCCAGCCGTTAAGTCGGAGAAGTTCAGGTACCTTGGATCCGTTATGCACGAGTCTGGAGGCATCGA